>ML260813.1:128288-139125 GCA_005239495.1 Nicotiana undulata | reverse complement strand
TTTCTTTTTTTAGAATTTGAAGCCCCCCCCCCCCCCCCCCCCCCAGCCGAAAAACTCACGTGTTGCAATTCCATCCCAAGCATTATATCATTTTTAATAAATATCTCATATTTTTCGAACATTCTTTAACCTAGGTATCTGCATATACATTCGTTATCTCACATATACTATACTTACAAACGCTCAACATATAACACATAAGTCCGTTTGTACATAATTTCGTGTCGTATGACATGTCTTAAAAGTTTAAATGCAAGAAAAAGCTACTCCATCCGTTTCAAAAAAGAAGGAAGGATTTTGAAGCATGAGTGTCAAACGACCTTCTAATTTGTTTTTCTTAATCTTTCTAAAATACATAAATACACCTTTAGAAATTAGAGAAAAAGTACTCTATAAATTACAACTTTTAGTAATAAAAACTATTCAAAAATATATTAAAATATTTTGATAAAAGAAAAAAGAATCTAATTATAGTGTCATCTAAAATAAAATAAAAAGGTGAAAATAAATGTCACTTTGAGAATCAGCTAGGAAATGGACATTCAAATAGGCTTGCGTTGAGAAATAACTAAATGTCATTGATTTAAAAAAAAGTAAGATTTTTTTTGAAAAAAAGTGAATTTTTTTATGTCTAAACGGGCTCTTAGGGGGCGTTTGGACAAGAGAATTGTAAAATTAAAAAAAAATCAAGTGAAAATGGTATTTGAAAATTAGGGTTGTGTTTGGACATGAATATAGTTTTGGGCTGTTTTTGAATTTCTGTGAGTGATCTGAGAGAAAATTTTAAAAAACAGCCTTTTGGAGTTTTTCCAATTTTTGAAAAACTCCAAAATTCATCTTCAAGGGAAAATTGAAAATTTTATGGCCAAACACTGATTTAGAAAAAAAGTAAAAAAATTCTCATGTCCAAACGGGCTCTTAGTTGCTCCAATAACAAGCCAATAGTCATGGCCAAACCCTAAAAACTATGGAGTGCCGGAGCAAAGACTTGAAGTTTATAGATTTTGAATTTTACAACATAATAATTACTAGATTCATAATTATATATACTCAAATATTTACTGAATTTTTTTAATACAAATATAATTAAGGTCTAAGTAAAAAAAAAAACAATTGAATTCGTTCAAATTCTGTATCTCCGCCCTTTGAAAACACTATCCAAATTCTAACAGATGGTCATTATCCATGCATGCATATAAAAGAAAAGACTTGACAAGTACAATCTTTTTATTGCAGCATCTATCTTAAGAAAAAAAATAAGAAATAAGAAAAACAAAAGAAAGTTCACGAGAAATGGAAAGGGAAAAATAAAGAAATATAAACAATCATTGATTAGTATATATTACTGATAAATGCTTTCACTTTCTTTAAAACCACTCCAGCTTGAAGTTTCAACTCATTTGAATTTGATAGTCACTAAACTTGATAAATAATTGACGCATTAATGGTTATAAAAGCAAAATAATTGATTATCTGATTCAGTTAGTGTTTCTCCATTTATATTGATTGATAACTAGTAATATTGTTTCTTAGCTAATGACATTATATTATCACAGCTACTTCCGTCTTGTCAAATTAAGTTTCGACCTATTGTACTATGTGTAGTGGTTGTTGTACGTTAGTAGTTTCTGACATTGTCAATTCCTATCTTTTCTTGATTGCGTCTCTATAATATTCATCACTGGCATCCACATACATATCTTATGATACAAAACAAGTCAGTGTCATTAGTCTTATAATTGTACCTAACTAATTAAAACCACATGAGATGACTCTCCATTATTAGTCTTATACGTGAAACTGTCAAAATGTGTCAGCACCTAATTCTGGTCATCGGCTGTAAATTAAATGAACCCTATAGCAGAGGAAAGAAGATCGAATATCTAATGTATCAAATTCCCGAGAAGACATTCATTCATCTATATGCCTAGCTAAATTTAAAGAAATTAAAAATAAGAGTAAGTGGAATTGCAAATTTAATATGTTCAAATATTTCTCGACTTTGATTTGTAAATGCATGTATTGGTCTAGTCCGATCCCGCTCAACTCTTTGTATTTTCATATTTCTTAAATAAATTTCAAAAACATGAGTTGCAACTTCCATTTGGAGTTCTCTTTTATATTTTAGGGTATAGGTCCAAAGAAGGCAGAAAATATGAGAAGTGAGAGGTGAAAGAGATTAAAAGGAAAGTAGAGGTATTCTGTATTTATAGAGGGTTCAGAAAAGTATCGCACTCTTAGCGCAAGATCGACTCTAGCCTTTTCGGTAGTAAGGGACCCATTTTATTTTAAAATAATAATAAGTTTATAATTACTTAAAAAATAATATTTAGTACTTTTAAGATAACAATAGAATTTTTCATATAAAAGGAAAAAAATCTTTTTTAGATATATAAATAAAGTAATAATTTGACGTACTTAAAAATAGGAATATGAATAATTTCCCAACGTTTCAATTTGAGTTGATTTTACAATTCCTTTTTACTCCTTCATTAGATAATGTGTAAAATTTTCACTTTCCCTTTCTTAATTTGTCCAAGTCAATCTTTCTTTTTCCCAATATGTATACTGGTAAAATCGGTAATAATGCCCCCCTATTTCCCGTGAAGAAAACAGAAGAAGGGTATAGAAGTACGAGATTGGAATCGAGAATGGGGGCCCTTCGTATCAAGATCTATGAAAGGTGAACGATGTGCTCATCATCGGGTATGATAAAGCGGCACGAAACGGCCCCAGAACGAGTTCTAAGACCTCATAAAACACGGTAAACGGTTACACACGACGAATAGAGGTACGTGATATTTTCTCCTAACCGGATATCACGGTGCGAATCTCTCTCGATGTCGGTTATGGATCAGTAATTAACGAGAAAAAAAAGATTTTTACCTCTTTTAGACTTATACTAGGGATGAAACTTACCTACTATATAAAGGGGAAGTTTTTCTTATGTAACACACACTGTAACACGAAATCAAAGCAATACAAGTTTATTTTTGTGCCTTTTAGCTATTGCTCAAGTTCTTATTTAACTGTTTTGTACTTCATTCACAACTGGGAACCAAGGGTCCAATCGAGGACAAGGTCACCGTTCAATCTAAGTTCGGGCTCGGCCATAACATTCCAACTAGTATCATCGTTTATTTCATCTTTAACTTGTTTATCTAAATTTTTTGATTATTTGTGTTGAATCAAACCGCGTATCCTTAAAACCGCGTATAAATTTAATTGTTCGATTTAGGGTAAACAGTTTGGCACTCATCGTGGGGCTAAGGATAATAGTGGTGATTTGATACAAATCTCCATAACACACCCTATTTTATGCTTGTTCTTTAAAGTCTTAACTTCATGTCAACCCAAAAATGTCGAACTCTCAGTTTGCCCACTGAACGTTGACGTTGAGTCTTCCATCATGGCGAAAATAATAATTTGGTGCCTTGCAACGAGATGCCTCCTACAGATCCCAATGGTGTTTTAGTTTCCTATTCGATCGATGCTAACTCACAGGTGGCCATCGCCGTTAATTTGCCAACTGATCCCGAAAATAGTGTTTGCGAGTGACCGACTAATAACTCAAGAAGCTCCCGAAGGTGAAGGTGATGGGTGTAAGCCTACGGCTAATCTCAAAAGGTCAAAAAACCACTACCTACTTCCCAGTAAGATTTTCCCAAACTCTTCACTACAACTCTGAGCCAAACAACATTTACAAAATAAACTCTTTTGTAAACCTAAGGACTAACTCTAATCCCTTTGTGGCAAACTAGCCTCTAGCTAATTGCGACAAACTTCAAGTTAACTCTAACTTGATCAATGTGTACCTATTACAATTGCTTCTAATAAAGCTGAAAGATACAATATTTAATCACCTACTACAAACCAACTAGACTCAAAAGATAACAGATGGAACTGGTTCTTCTAGCTGGTTCAAGTAGCTTTTGTGTCGCACAAGGATTCTGCTTGCAAAATTGCTTTGGTAATTTTGCTTTCAGTTATTGTTTCACTTCTGTCTTTCTGCGATCGATTCTTCAGCAGGAATACTTCAATATTTTATAGCGCCAATAGTTGAGATGTTGTTGTTCAGTTCTAGTGCAACTCTTCCTTGGTGGAAGAGTTGGTGTTCATCTCAACTTCCTCGATTGTTTCTGTCCTTGCTGAATTCGAACTCTTTCTTCTTATCACTTTGCAACCTTTTCGCTTTAGGAGACAACCTCTTAGTTCACAGATCATGTTTATCTCCTGTGCATGAACGCTTTTTGTGCCAATGGGTCTGTTTGATTATGTTTGCACTGATGGACCTGGTTCAACTGGGTCTTCAACACCATGCAATGACTTGGTTCAACAACTGATACATCGGGAAACACGGTAAATGGTTACACGCGACGGATAGAGGGTCATGATATTCGCACCTAATCGGATATCACAGCGCGTATCTCGCTCGATGTCGGTTATGGATCGGTATTAACGAGAAAAGAAGATTTTTACCCTTTTTAGATTAATACTAGGGATGAAACTCTCCTACTATATAAAGGAGAAAAATCTCTTTTGTAACACACAGTAACACGCAAATCAAAGCAATACAAGTTTATTTTTCTGCCTTTTAGCTTTTGCTCAAGTTCTTATTTAGTTGTTATGTTCTTCATTCACAGCTGGGCTCGAACCAAGGGTCCAATCGAGGACGAGTTCACCATTCAGTCTAAGTTCGAGTTCGGCCATAACATTACAACTGGTTTGATCATTTATTTCATGCTTAACTTATTTATCTAATGTTCTTGATTATTTGTGTTGAATCAAACTACATATCCTTAAAATCGAGTACAAATTTATTTGTTATCTGATTTAGGGGTAAACACATTCTCTTCATATTTCATAAACTCCTACGGTACATATTTTCTATCTTTTTCTTTTTGATATCTTACTCACCTTCTTTTTCCAAGATTTTATTAGTTCAAGTGTTCAATAATACTTTTAGGCTTTCAATAGATCTATACTTCTATTGCTCTATAAAATCTTACCTAAGGCCAACAATATTTAAAGAAAAATTAAATGAGTTGGCTATTTTATCAAATGAAAAGAGAGGAAATAGATTATAAAAAAAAATTATAAACAATTTGTATCTAAAAAAGTTAGAAGAATAGATTTCAAATAAAAATATACTATGTTATAACTTTCTTTTAAAAAATTAATCTCATTAAACTTTGGCTTTAGGCCTCCCATGTGCTTGAGTCGCCTCTGCATGAGGGTTGTGTGTAGACAGTCTAACTTAATGCAAGTATTAACAGTTGCTTCCACGGCTCAAATCTGTAATTTTCATATAACTTGACAAAAATAACAAAAAACCAATACTTGTTTAGAAAGAGACACTCCGACTGAAAGTGGCAATATTCATGCACTTAACTATTCATCAATCTTTGGCTAATTTCTTAATTGATGTTTCTCAATATCCAAAATTCAGGAGATTTGTAGTTGCAGCTCATAATTAAAGTTATTGAGAAGATAATGTGTCAATTTCTAAAGAATATAGGTGAAGTATAATTAAGATTTAAATTTGGAATATAATGTTTTCTTATAGTAGGTTTTCACAATCAAATGCCGTTTGAGACGAAACATTTTGTAATTATTAACTTTACGCAACTGATTTAAGTTAAGAGACGAGTAAACAAGTTGAACTAAACACACTCAAAAATAGTATTGCAATTTCAATTAGCATTTTATTTAAATGTCAATTCTATAGCAATCTTTGGTCATATTTATCACGATCTTGTGAACTACTAGAAGATCGGATTATACTTCGCAGGGGTTGTTTGGTTTGAAGAAAAACTATGCCGGCGTAATTAGTTATGTCGGGATCAGAGGCGGATCCAGTGTAAGAGTTACGGGTTCAATTGAACCCGTAACTTTCGACGCGGAGTAGAAATTTATGTGTAAAAATTCATTAAACTGCAAAAATAATAGATTTGAACCCAGAATTTCAAGTATATAATTGGTTCAATGTTAAAAATCTTAAAAATTGAACCCATAGAATTTAAATTCTGGATCCGCCTCTGGTCGGGATTAGTTATATTGGTAGTATTTTTTATTGACTGTTTAGTATGTTGTATTAATCCTGAGATTGTCAATTTTACTGTTTTATCCAGGGATTACTATTTCATCAGCTGACAGGAATAAGTTATTGTATTTTTAGTTCTGGAATAACTTATTCCAGAATCAATTATTAATGGATAAGATGATACTAAGTTTTTATCCCAAATTAAGTTATTTTTTCTTATCCATCATACAAAACGACCCTCAGGGATATGTGCCTGTGTTTTCATTCGCACTATTTTCTCTGTTTTATAAAATCCACACCTGCCATAACACTCAATTTTCTGTTTGGAAGGTAACACAAACACTATAGCGCGCTCACAGATATGCATTTCTTGCATTCTATTTGGAAAATTGATCGTCCAAGAAGTTGCAAAGAGATTGTCTAACAACCTTACCTAGAGGACGTCAGGATAACAAATAAAAAATCGATAGTAGCCTTAATCATCTCAAGTATTGCAATCGTTGGGTCTGATTATAGGCATCATCCATTCTTAACCTTGTTAAAACCTTCATTCATCGTGTATAAGTTGTACGGTAAAATAATTTGTATGTTTATTGTTGATATCCAATATGGTCCCCTTATATATTTTCAAATAATATACATACTTTCAAAATATTATTTTCTGCATTATTATTTAATTCACAAGATTTACACAAGCATTTCTTATAATTTTCCATAATTTTAGAGTTTTTAAATTAGTTTTTCATGCATTAAAATTCAGTAATTACTCCTTTAAATTATGTGTGATGACTTTATCACTTAAAATTATTATTTGCATCCCTAATACATTTTTGAAATATTTTCACTCCTTTTTTATATAATTACAATTGTATTTTTAGGCTATTCGTATAAATTTACAATAATAGCTTATATTTTACATTCTTATTGCAATTGACATTTCGTTAGGGTCAAAATAATATTTTATATTTTTTATAGTCTCCTATTATTGTTTAAAGTACTAATTTGCATAAATAGCATTTTTATATATTTATTTAAATTATTTTCCTTTTAATTTCTATTTTTAAAAGCTGGTCGAATTTTGAGTAATTTTTTCGGACCAAACCAGCCCAATACACTAACCCAGCCCCAAGCCAACGACCCGGTCGCGACCATTTGACTAACCCGACCCAACCCCCCTTTAAAACCCTGGTCGTTCATCTCTAAGATCAACGACCCACATTTAACCTGCTCTTTTAAATTACTCAACTCCCAAACCCTAATCCCATTTCCCTTTCACCCGCCGCCCTAAGACTCTCCCCCTCCTCTGAAGAACCCTAATCTCCGCCTCTCTAAACCCCTCTCCTAATCCCTCTTCTAATGGGATTCTCCTCTCATTTACTTGCCATATTTTTGTGTTTCCGCTACTGGTTGATTCTCTATGGTATCATCTGGTACTTGCCTAAACATGGCAAGTACTACTTCTCTGATTCTGTCTGATTAGTTCCTATCTCTTGAATATGGACCATATTCCGTCTACACACGTTCGTAACTACACTGTGTGAGTCCGATTTTGTTTGAATTTTGTTGATTTACACTTTCTCTAAAACTAGGGTTTACCAGATTTTCTCTCTTAAATTGATTTCAAATTGATTTGAATGTTTCTTTTCCTTGTTTGTTATTTTATTTACTCTGTCTCCTTATATGTTTGCTCCATTTTTGACTACTATATAAACCGCCTCATTTTCCCTTGGGGACAGAAATTTAAAAAGAAAATTGATTTCTTCACTAAAATTTGAGGGGTTTGCTACTCTCTTGCTTGGTATTCTGTACTAGCCGGATGAAAGCCAAGGCTATTAGCGTCTTATTACCCGTTCTTAGTTTGAGCATTGCCCTGAGTTCATCAAAGCTCTTGAGAAGTTTGACGCATTAGGGATTCTGGGTTTTCTGTGGAAATTTATTCTTTACTGTTCTTCAATTAACTGGTGAGTCAGTATACTTTGTAATTTCATTCCTAGATATCAATGGTTTGCATACATTTTCGCCCTGAAGTTGGTCAGTTCAGTATGTTTTCTAGATTGTGTAATTCCGTTTGCTTTCTTCAATCCTTTAGGTCTCTTTAACTTTTAGTTTTAAGAATGCCTAAACCTGGTTCTATTAAGTTTTGACCATTCAATGTGTTAAAAATTATTACTGTTTGGGACTCTTATACTTGTTAGCATCTTCTGGTGTTTAATTTTGCCTTTTGCTATCAATCTTGTTAGCAGAATATGCCTCACTTGCATAATTTGTGCCCATTTTATTCGACTAGTTGATTGAGTTCAAAAGCATGAATATGTACACCCACTGTATGGCAAAAACATGTTTCCTATCATATTCTGATTTTTTTTATGATAGCTTGCTTATATACCATGTTTTGACCTGCTCTCTATCAGTGTGCCCTTTAGCATGTTTAACCCCCTCCCCCTCCCCCCCCCTGCCCCCCTCCCTGATTCACCAGTAGTTGTAATATGCTTTTCTCATGTCTAAATGTTGCCCTATTGTCAAATTAGCATGATCAGGACTTATACTTAGCATAATCTGAACTTTCTTTAGGTAATTAGTCTACGGTGTCAATGCTAGAATACCTACATGTATTATTTAACATGAGCTTACTTCTCACTCTGTACTGAATCTCTGTGATGCTTGTCTTGCATACCTAATGTGTTTTAATATGTTATCAGACCTCTTCTCTCATATGTGATCTTGCTCCCCTGCTAATATTCCCCCCAGTATGTATTAATTCCTTGTTACTTTAGTGATTACTTGGCCTGTCATAATGTGTGCTCCTATCATGTTTCAATGCAGCCTTGCCTTCTAATGTGAGCTAACATGTTTGTTTTATGATGCTAAGATGTATATTTAGCATAAATTGGACTTCTTAGATCTCAACATGTTAGTGTTAACTTCTGCCAAACCTTGCAAACTTATTCCTCCCCCTAACTCTCAATATGTGTTTGTTATGTGTTATTTTGCTAAATGTTGAAGTTCTACTGAACGAGTCCTATGACCTGCTTGACTGGCTATTCTGTATGATCAACTTGGCTATGTCTACTATAGGTTATAAGTGTATTCTCTAACTTCTATCCCCCCATCACTGTCCACCCTCCTTACTTGCTACTTATGCTATTCTGAACCTCTCATTCTTAGCCAGTTGAAAGCCCAGGCTACCTAGGTTCTATTGTTGGCCTCCCTAGTGTGAGCACTGCTCGGGGTCCAATTGAGGCCCTTGTGAACTCTGACACACTAGGGTTTGATCCTTAGTCATTTCTTAAATCACAAACTACTCATATTTCTCCCTATTCTATCATGTTATTTGGTGTGTACCTGAATTGGTTGGTTCAAGTGATGCAACACTTGGTGCTATGGTTTAATAAATTGACTTTGGGTTCCTTTAAGGTTTCTGGAATTGTGTGATAGATATGGCCATATTAGAGGCCTAGGTACACTGTGTGAGAGTTATTGAAGGCCCAGGCGATGCTGGGTATTTTTATTTGGGCTTGTTGTAGGTCTATTACCACTGTTATGTTATATTTGTACTTTTTACTCATTATTGGGCATGTAATAACTTTTGTATAAACAATTGGTGTGTTAGTAAAAAGGAAATGGGTAGAATTTAATATCTACATGCAAAATGGGTAGATAACATGCCTATAGGACTTGGTACAATGTTTGTTATATGTGTGTTCGATTACATGAGCACTATAGAGATCATAAAATTAGAAGAAGCATACACACACACTACTTGTTTACCATTAGTCATGACTTCAAATGCTATGCCTACTACTACGTGTTTATAGACAGCATGCATGTATGAAGTGAGAACTCCTTTAATTTGCATGACTACTTTCAAATGCATTGGAAACCTGCCTATAGGAACAAATGTCAATGAAGTTTTCTTCAATTCACATCAGCTATTCACTAAAAAATCATGCCAATAGGATTTTGATCATTTTCTATTGTATCGCATTGTCCACTAGAAATCTTGTTTATAGGACTAAGTATAACAATAAAACAAGTTCTAAGCGTCAACTGTTAGAAATAATTGCTCGTTAATTGGTTAATCAACATTGTTCCTGAGCGTCACTATTAGGAAAACCTGGACAATTATAGGACTCTTCCCAGCAGATTTTTTTATACCCAACTACGTAGATAACCTAGGCATAACACATATAGGATTGGTAACTTAAAACTTTCAATAACCAGCTTGTAATACCTACATAATTCTATCTATAAGCAATATCCTGCATCTGAAATTTACCTGCATACTTTGATCGCCTAGAAAGCATGTCTATAGGTTTAAGATTCTGGATTCTGCAAATTCCTAATTGATATATGTGTTTGCGTTCACTTGCTGCTTAATTGTAGAGGTCAATGTGAGCCTTTAATTGCTTCTATCTAAGGCCTTCAGATGTTTTTTTTGTCGCCTAGTTTTTCATATTTTTTCACAGCCTAGATAAGGTCTAGAACCGTCCAAATAGAGGTCCAAAACCTCCTGGACCATAGGTATGGGACGGGTAGTGCACGCCTAGGGCACGACTTAGAATTGAATTAGAGCGCTCTTAGGTAAACAACTTTAACATAGTAATCGGGTAACAGGAGATGATAGTTTGTGCCCGCTGAATAATATGGGTAACACCCCATCTCGAGGGAGTTATGAAATATTATTTATGTTACACGGGGTAATCCTTTAGGCTAAAAAACTTAGAAACCCCCCCCCCCCCCCCCCCCCCCTTTTTTTTTTTTTTTTTTTTTTCCATTAATTTTCACATACTCTTT
>ML260813.1:101926-128217 GCA_005239495.1 Nicotiana undulata | reverse complement strand
CCCCCCCCCTAATTTTCTTTCTTTTCTATTAGAATCAAAATAGTTGTACCCCTCTGTTTAAGATTTCTTTGTAATAAAATTCTTAGATATCGTACTCTCTTTGCTTACTTGATCACAGTTGTGGACCTCGAGGAGTGTCTAACACCTTCTCTTTGAGGTACTCCCTTACCCTATCTTTGATGATGTAGACTAATCAAACTAGAGTCATTTGCAAATAGGTGCCCTAACGCACCTTACAAATCGTTAGGTGGCGACTCTCCCCTTTTAATACCTCCTTAAAAGAGTTGACACATGTCGAAACCCGATTTCTCAAGAAAAAGGGACGCGACATTCATTATTTATCGAGTTTCGAAACGTACATCAATAACAAGCACGAATAAATTAAAAATAATATTTTCTAAAGTAAGGATCAAAGGATGCAAAATAAAAATATTCATCAAGATATCTCAAATTTTTATATTATCCATGAAACTAGCACATCTCGGGGCAAAACCACCTTTTGCTGTGGATTGACCACACTTAGTCGAAATATTACGAAAAATTATACTATATATATATAAGTAAATTATTGTGTTTAGATGTATATTGAACACCCTTTGTCAAAAACTTTATTTACTTTTTTCAAGTATGAATACCCTTTGGGAAATTTCTGGCTTCGCCACCGAGAACATTCTCTTTCTTTTACGCCTGAGTTTACTTTAGTTAACATAGTCAAAATCTATAAAATTGTTTACCCTAAAATCGGATAACATTTGAATTATATGCGGTTTTAAGTATACGTGATATAACTTGACACAAATTGGAAGAAGAGATTAATATTGCAATTAATGAAAAGAAAATAAATGCAAACCACACCAATTGAACAGTCATAGCCTTGAAGGTTGATCGCCCTCGAGTCAAGAAATGCCTCAATCGATGTCGGAATAAGATGACAAGATAATAAGAACTAGAAATAACATTGTATTGCTTCGAGATGCGTATTTCAATGTGTATTACAAATGATCAAACTCCCCTTTATATAGGGGAGCCCTATTATTGATACAATGCTATAAAAGGTACAAATCTCATAATTTGTAAATTAATCGGCCTCTCCTTGATACGTGCCGAGATTTCCACCATGATATCCAACTAATCGCGTATATTTCGGCCTTCTGTTATTTGGCCCGACAAAGTTTCCTCGATCTCATTCAGTCCCGAAGTCACGAGCTCGATGATTTAACTTCAGGCCTTGGTTCGATAACCTGGGATCAAATCTCAACCTATCACATTTTAGTCTCGATTCGTCATATAATAGATGAGCCCGGTCTCGACCGTATACAGATACTCTCCTCATTTTCGGAGAGAAGACGACGAAAAATGATATGAAGTTCCGAACCTTGATTTGAGTAATCATGACGTAAGCGACAAAAGGTAATTGAAACATCCCGCCGATCCAGTTCCAAGGTATTAAATGTGTGCCAATTGTTGGTCGGCCATTACGGGTTTTGAACCGTCGTTTGCAAACTATAAACACTTCACCCTTCAATCCATTAGAACTTTTACATTCAAACTTTTGCTCTTGTGCTAAGATAATTTCATCACCTTCATCCTCTGGTTTTCTGGCTTAAGTTTAAAACCTCTTCCCTTCTAGTTTTCTGAAAACTTTTATCAAATATCCACCAATTACGCCCTCACTTTTATCAGTACCATCTCTTCATCCTTATTTAGAAGCAACGGGAAAGACTTCAAAATATGTTCCTCAAAAGGAAACTCCCTATTCCTCGAGACCGTCCAAAGAAGAAAATATTCTGTCCACTGTTGTCGAGGACAAGACCCCGGAGCCCCCCTTAACTATGTTCGTTCTTGCGGGGTGCCCAACCGGAGCTGACTTCAAAGTTGAAAAAACCTCTTCTGTACCAGGTCGATGCGAGCATGTCTCGAGATATATATTATTCATCATTGACGATCTCATCCCCAAAGTCAAGGAAGATTGTAATTGGTCCGGTAAGCATGTGTTGGTGCCTACGCCCGAGGAATCAATTACTACCCAGGTGGAGGGTTTTCTAAGTGTTTACACTTATCCCTTCACGTCGGGCCCTCTAGATCCGGTCATTATCGCTTTCTGTAAGAGGTACGAAGTGAACCTCAGTCAAATTCATCCCTCATTCTAGAGGATAGTTATTCTCCTTCGCTTCTTTGTAAGAAAATTTGACAAATGCCCCTTCACCATCGACCATCTCATGCGTCTATACAGTCCCCGACTATACCGAGGGGGATTGATAAAGCTTGCTAGTTGGGCCACTAAGGCCACATTCTCGAGTATAGAGAAGGATCGAGACTGAGGGTTGGTTGGTTTTGTTTGTTCGAGGGAAAACCTCGGATCTAATCCCAGCCGAGAAAATTCCATTTCCCGAGAAATAGAACATGAAACGTAAGTATATCCTCATCTTTAAGATTTTGTTTATTGTTTTTTTCCTTTTTTCTCATCTAATCAACTTTTCGTGCTGCAGCTGCTGCTCGTATGCCGGATGCAGTTCCCCGACTCAAGGAGTGGGTCGAGGGCATTATATCATAGAAACCCTATTCCAGCGTGTGGCGCGAACTTTTCAAAGGCCGGTGGGAGGCCCGTTCTCACGGTAAGATTCTTTCCTAGAACCGACATCACTCGGGTTTCTTTTCGAGCTTTACTCATCTCCTTTTCTTTGTAGGACAAGGGAAGGATGTTGCAATGAGGCCCCCGTCCGAAGATAAAACCGTCCTCCCCCAATCACCTACTCCGAAGTAGGATAAAGAGAATAAAAGAAGAAAAGCTCTGAGTTCCTCGGGCTCCGAAAAGAAGAAACTGAGGGGGCGACTGGTACGCAAATCCAAAGAAACTACTAGCGCCCGAGAACTCCTATCGAATTCTCTCCAATGGTTGAGGTATGAGTCCAAAGAAGAATAAGAATACTCTGAATTGATGAACCACGTGAGGAGCGGTACCGAGTTGTCTCAAACCAGGGAGGCTAGTGGAGAGGTAGTAGAAGAGGCCTCCGAACTAAGGAGAGCCAGTTTTTCCCCGAGCGAAAAAGGTCGATAGGGAGACAGTGGTTGGCAATCCTCAGGCAGAAGTTAATACACTCCCAGGGTGATATATCTCTTCAGGTCGCCTTCCTTCACCGACTCTATGAAAAATGAGGCCTAAACGCTGAAAGGACTCCCAAATGAGGGTCCTCAAGGTGTGGTTGACTCCTTCAACAACTTCTTCAACAATATGGATTCAACCGTCTCGGAAGACATCACGGGGTTAGGTGACCTATTAATACCAAAGAAAATGCCTCCTTAGGGAACCAGCGGATCTTCTTCGAGTCCGCGATTGGTTTACCAGCTCCCAGCCCCGAGTAAAAATCGTGGCTAGAGGTGATCGATCGTCATATCCATACCGAAGGATGCCCGGGTTCTCTCTGCCCTTGTTTGATTTGCCAACTCCCTCTGATGACTGGTGACTGAGGAGGATCAGGCTAAAATGGACGAGGTGGATGCCCCATGCCTTTTTAACAAGGCTCAACAAGCATTGAATCGGCATCTTAGAAAGCTATCCTATTACGTACTTAGATTAAATTGTGAATAATCGTAACATCTTTCTTTGTGTTTGTAGGCCTCGATGCTCCATCATGAAACTTTCCTCTGAGATCATGAGGTATTAAATCAACACGAGGCCGAAGCTCGGGAGCTCACGAGAAGAGGGATGTTTACACGATCCTCAGTGAGAAGCTCCAGGTTGAGTTAGAAGTGGCTCGGAAGGAGCATGTCAGTCTGGTTGAGCAAGTAAGACGAGTATTCGAACTTAGTGATGACGGTTCAGACACAATGGCTAACGACCCGAACCCACAGGTTCAAAAGAGACTTGACAAGATCGAGCAGCTCCAAGTGGAGGTGGACACGGCTAAGGCTGAGGTCGAAGAATGGAAGAAAAATATGGACCGCCTGGCCTCGAAAAAGGAAACCGCCCGAGAACAACTGCTTCGATTAGGGTCCGGCTCCTGGCTTCAAAAGAAAAGCCTTGGTTCAGTCCAAGAAGATCGAGGAGCTCCAGTCTCAACTGAACTCGGCGGTCTATGGCCAAGAAAATCTAGCCAAGGAACTTGAGGTGGCCAATTCGGAGGTTTCTGCGGTTAAGGCCACGACTGATGAGTGGGTGGGCTAGCATAAGGACAATGTTACGGCGACTCAGGTCCAAGCGAGAAACTTGGTGGAACACACAAGGTGGCAATCCCTAAGGGAGCCTCTTGAAGGAGTTCAAGCTTAGGGCTTTGACCTGCTGGCTGAGGTCGAGAAAGCCAAGGTATCCGACGACAAGGCTAGGAAGCTAGCTTATCCCGAGGAGGAATATATCGAGGGATCTGAAGACTAGGATGAGCCCGAAGGTGACGACACGGCTCCCGGTGAAGATTAGGCCACATAAGATCTTTTTAGTCATTTTGTCTTTACCATTGTAGCTATTGTAAATTTCTGTATCGGGTCCATTTGGACCTTGTAAAAAGTATTTTTGGTAAATATATACTAGGATTTCTTTCCTTATCATCTTTCGTATTTTTCCTTTGTTTTATAATTTGTGTTCGCAAAAGGTCGAAATGCCTTAGCATGAAATAAGTAGGTTTTTTCGAAGTTCGAACAAACCTTGCCTTTAATGTTACTTTGTGTTAAGGAATTGTAGAAATTCGGTGTTACCGAAATCTTTTCTCCAAAATAGTTTAGGTGTATAGCTTGCTAACGGTAGTCTTTATACAAAAAAAATTTGAAGGCCTAGTTTTGTTACGGGGTCTCGGACGTCAGCGAGCCGTGTTAATGTGGTCACAGCCTTTTAGTCCCCCAGTTTGGGAGTCTCCCATTGGACTTGCTTTCCCAAGTTATCCGAGTTTTCCCAAGATAACAGTCCCCCAGTGGGGGTGACCGTGACCTTTAAAATTTGGGGGTTACCTAATAGGTCTTATACCCCGAGGTCTAGTAGTTTGGGTTGTCCGAGTTTGTTTTTGGACACTAGTGTCAAGACTTCTATGCTGCTCGATCTTTCTTGACGAAGAGAATGGCATACTTAGGTCTCAGGATGAGAGTCCCCGAGTGAGAGAGTGATCATTCGAATTCTGGTTATAATTGGCCCTTGGGCTCGTTACCTTTAGGGGATCAGAAGAAAAGAAAATGAATGGGCTCGTACCTTAGCAGTAATATCGTTTTAGGTGAGTTACATTCCAATTTCTCGGTAGTTGTTCACCATTCATCGTCCCAAGCTTGTAGGATCCTTTTTCGGTGATTTCGATGATACGATATGGCACTTCCCAGTCCGACCCCATCTTTCCCGCATTCGGGTTACGGGTGTTCAACGTGACCTTCCTTAGCACTAAGTCCCCGATCTTGAAGTACCGAAGGTTGGTCCTCCTGTTGTAATACCTCTCGATCCGCTGCTTTTGGGCAGCCAGCCGAACAAGGGCGACCTCACGATTTTCATCTAATAGCTCCAGGATCGTATACATGGCCTCGTCATTTGATTCCTTGTTGCATATCGGTATCTGCTGCTTGGCTCTTCGACCTCGATTGCTATCAAAGCTTCTACTCCATAAACCAATGAGAACGGAGTGGCCCAGTACTGGACTTCAAGGTCGTACAATATGCCCAAAAAACTTCGGGCAAGAATTTCTTCCATTTTCCTTTGGCGTCGGTCAACCTCTATTTAAGGTTCTGGAGTATGGTTTTGTTGGTTGATTCAGCTTGTCCGTTCCCACTAGGGTGGTAGGGCGTTCATAATAACCTTTCGATCTTGTGGTCTTCGATAAATTTGGTCACCTTGCTACCGATAAATTGTTTCTCGATATTGCACACGATCTCGGCCGACATTCCGAACTGATATATGATATGGTCCCAAATGAAATCGATGGCCTCCTCCCTGACTTTTTCGTATGCCTAATCTTCCACCCACTAAGAAAAATAGTCATTCATAAACAAAATTAATTGGGCCTTACTGGGTGCTCATGGATGGGGGCCGACGATGTCCATTCCCCACTTCATGAACGACCATGGTGATAAAACCGAATGTAGTAGTTCTCCGAGTTGGTGTATAATCGGAGCATGTCATTAGAATCCATCACATTTTTGCATGAACTCCTTTGCATATTTTTCCATGTCAATCCAGTAGTAACCTGCTCTGATCACCTTTCCAACCAATGATTCGGAGCTCGAATGATTTCTACAGGTGCCCTCGTGAATTTCCCTTAGAACGTAATCGGTATCTCCTGGTCCCAGACATATTTCCATCGGATCATCAAATATTCTCCTGAATAGGTTCCATCCTTAGACAAATAAAACTAGGCTAGCTTTGTACATAGGGCCCTCGATTCTATTGAGACCGAGGGCAAATTATCGGTCTTCAGATATTCTATCTATTTATTTCTCCAATCCCAAGTTAGGCTTGTAAAGTTTATCTCGGCGTGACCTTCTTCTACCACATATCTCATGAGTTGCTTCTCTTCTCCCGAACTAAGCTCGTTGACTTCGACTGATGCTCCTAAGTTAGCAAAGGCATCGGCCTCACTGTATTGATCCCGGGGGATGTGTTGTAAGGTCCATTCCTTGAACCGGTGTAATATTACATGTAACTTATCCAGGTACCTTGGCATTCGTTCTTCTCTGACCCCAAAAGTTCCGTTACTTGGTTTACCACGAGGAGGTAGTCGGACTTAGCTTCCATCACCTCATCCCCCAACTTTTTGGCTACTTCGAGACCTGCAATCATGGCCTCATATTCGACCTCGTTTTTAGTCAATTTTATAGTTCTGATAGATTGTCTAACTACATTTCCTGTTGGTGGATTTAAAACGATGTTGAGTTTGAACCTTTTTGCGTTCGAGGCACCATTCGTAAAGAGGGTACAGATTTCGAGGACGTCCCTAAGTTCACCATCAACATTCGTTCGACCTCAGGTATTAGGGCCGACGTAAAGTCGGCCACAAAATCTTCCAAAATTTGAGATTTGATGGATCTTCGGGGTCGATACTCAATATCATACCCACTTATTTCAACGTCTTATTTGTCCAATCATCTCAAAATCTCGAGTTTATGTGTAATGACCCGGTCTGTTATTACGTAGAACCTGCATTATAGTTACTGATATTGACTTATTATAGGTTGGTTATACTGTTATTGATGTGTAAGAATTAGTAGGCTTAAAATCGGAATGGTTGTAGTGAGAGTTTAGTCACTTAGTCTTTAAAAATGGCCTTAAAGTTGGAAAAGTCAACTGAGAGTTGACTTATTGGTAAATGACCTCGGAATGCGGATTTTATGGCTTGGATAGTTTCGTTAGGTGATTTGGGACTTAGGAGTGTGTTCAGAATAATTTTGTAATGTCCGGTGTAGAATTAGGCTTGAATTGGCGAAAGTTAATTTTTGCTGATTTCCGGTCGGCCATGGAAAACAGGCTATCGGGGTCAGAATGGAATTCTGACAGTTGGAACAGATTTGTAATGTTAATTTGGATATGTCTGCAAAATTTCAGGTCAATCGGAGTTGTTTTAGATAGTTTCGGCATCGTTGGTGGATTTTAAAATTTTCAAAGTTCTTAGGCTTGAATCCGACGTGATTTTGGTGTTTTGATGTTAGTTTTAGTGTTTTGAGAGAGCAAATAAGTTTGAATGATGATATGGTATATGTTGGTAAATTTGTTTGGGGTCCCGAGGGGCTCGGGATTGATTTCGGATGGTTAACGGGCATTTTGGTCTTAGGAATATGCTGAAAAATCCGGTGTGTTGTTGCAGGTGTCCTTGTACGCGATCACAGGGATACATTCGCGATCGTGTAGGCTTGTTGGGGTGAAATTGCTCTTCGCGATCGCAGGGTCAGGGATGCGATCGCGTAGAGTGGTGAGGCTGTGCATCGCGATCGCAGGTCCAGGGTCGCGATCGCATAGAAGAACCTGGAGTGACAACGAGGCAATTGAAATTACTCTATGAGATCGCATAGAGCTGGTCGCGATCGCATAGAGCTGGTCGCGATCGCATAGGTTAGGAGGTTTAAGCATCGGGATCACAGGGCATATGTTGCGATCGCAGTGAGTAGAATTGGGGATCAGTGAGTTTGCTCTTCGCGATCACGTGGGTCCTTCCGCGATCGCGATGAAGAAATCACTAGACAATATTAAATTAAACCCTCCGCGACCATTAGACCTTTTAACACCATTTTTGAACGGGAAAAGAGCTTGGAGGCGATTTTGAAGAGGGAAAATCAGTGTTCTTCATAGAGGTAAGTATTTTGGACCTTAAAACTCGATTGTAGGTGATTAAGGAACATAATCTCAGTGTTTAATTCATGAAAATCAGTAGAAAAAGGTGGGGTTAGGGCTTGAGATTATGAGACCTTTAGGGATTGATTTGAGGGGTCAAACGAACTCCGATTTTAGCATTCTTTATATGTACAGACTCGTGAGATTATGAAGAACATTTTGGTATAAATTTGTTGAGTTCCGAGACGCGGACCCGGGGGTCGGGTTTTGGGTAATTTCGGTTTTTGAGCTAAAAATGGTATTTTTCAATTGGAATTCATTCCTTAAGCATAATTTGACGATAAAGGTCAGATCTTTATATATTTGGAGCGCTCGGAAGTTTATACGAGAGGCAAGCGGGTCGTAGAGTAGCTTTTCGGGCTAGTTTGAGGTAAGTAATGTCTTTAAATCCTGTCCTAAGGGAATGAAACCCCGGACTCTGCACCCTTTCACGGGTTTTAGAATGCAAAGATTGGAACTTTGGAAATATATTCCTTATTTAGGCAACTATTGAGTTGCGAAATCGATTTTTAAGCCTATGCTTAATAGTATTGATATATTTTGATATGATTTGGGTTGTAAGCCATGTTTGGGGCCTAGTGCCGATCTGTTTACCCCTTGGGGATGTTTATACTATTTTCATCACTTGATATGTTATGATTTTCACTCAGTCTGTTCTTGAAAATTGTTTTGACACTCAAAGTATTTTTTATATTATTTCTTGAAAATTAAACACTATTTTTGGGTCGAGAACCCGATATATTTATGGTCTGAGGGGAATGTTGAGAGTGTCTGACTGAGTGAGGCTGCGGGCCTATGTTGTGAGCATGATATGATATGAGAGAGGCCGGGGGCCAATATTGTGAGTGATTTATGCCATGATGTGGCTTGTTATAGCGCTTGGGCTGTAGGAGCCCCTCCGGAGTCTGTACACACCCCCAGTGAGCGCAGGTACCTATTGAGTGCGAGTGATGCCCGCGGGGCTGATACTGAGTGACTGTGAGGTTGCCTGATGGGCTGATACTGAGTGATGGTGAGGTGCTGAGGGAAATTGTTATGAGAAATGATTATGGCCCGAGGGGCAGATTTATGATAATTTTACTGAGTTTTTTACTACAATTCACTTCATTTTTTTAAACTGATTTTACTGACAGTTTTAGTGAGATATATTGATATTATACTTGTTTCAAAGAATTTCTGGAAATTGGTTTTTGAACTTATGTATTTGATGAATACTTATGGTGACTTGGTGTTTTACTGTTTTTTTGTGAATTGGTGTATCGGTGTTGTGTATTTCGTATTTCTCAGACTGTGATTTATTTTCATTACTACTGAGTTAGCGTACTCATCATTACTCCCTGTGCCTCTGTGCACAGATCCAGGTACCGGCTCGGAGCAGTAGTTGTCTCTGTTCGTTAGCAGCAGTTTTACGGGATTTCGAGGTAACTGTCCAGCGTACACAGCTTCTCCATTTCCCTTCCTTATTTAGTTTTAGCATTTCATTCCTAGACTTCACTTAAGACATTAGTAGAGTTAGTTTTATTTCGTAGATGCTCGTGACCATGTTGACTCCAGTCTTGAGAGGTTTTGTTTAGAGTTGTTTAGACTATTATTGGGGCGCTAAGACTTAAAGAAATTATTTTATGCTATATTTGCTGCTTATCATTGAATTGTGAATTACTATAATGGAAAAAATGCGCAGTAATGTGATGGTTGGCTAGCCTAGTTCCACCATAGGCGCCATCACAACCTGTTAGGATTTGGGATCGTGACAAGTTGGTATCAGAGTTCTAGATTGCATAAGACTCAACGGTCATGAGCAGGTTCAGTAGAGTCTTGTGGATCTGTACGGAGATGTCTGTTCTTATGCTGCAGAACTCTTAGGAAAAATCTCAATTTCTTGCACTCTTTCGTGCCAATCTATTGATTCTTGAAATCTAAACTAATATTGTCTCATTCTCTCACAGATGGTGAGGACACGCAACACCGATCAGGGTAACTAGACACCAGCTAGACCCACAAAGGGTCGGGGTCGTGGTGGAATTAGGGGACCAGCCCGTGCAACTAGTGGGACAGTACCACAGAATCTCCCTATCGCGCAGGATCAGGTTCTCGCCGATGGTGCTCCAATGGGACAGGCTCAGGCACCGATAGTGCCTATTGTTATTCCGGGTCTTCAAGAGACCCTGGCTTAGATATTGATGGTGTGTTCTAGTTTAGCTCAGGTAGTTGCTATGTCCACCAATTCCACTGCAGCTCAGGCCGGGGAGGCAATCAGACTCTAGCGTCCCAGGCACCTGAGCAGGTTGTACGGGGTATTTAGATACCGGGAGCAGCCCCAGTTCAGGACTATGTGGTTCCAGCCATGCCCGAGGATGAGAAGCGTAGGCTGGAGAGGTTCAAAAGACTTAAGCCTCCGACTTTCAGCGGCACAGAGATATCTCATTTGCTACATTTCAGTTTGTCGGTGCTTCTTTCACTTGGTGGGAGGCATTCAAGAGGCGTAGGACGATTGGTTCAGCACCTCTCACCTGGAAGCAGTTCTCCACGATCTTTTTGGAGAAGTATGTTCCTCAGTCCCACTGAGAGGAGCAGCGCAGGTAGTTTGAGCAGTTGCGCCAAGGAGAGTTATCAATTACTCAGTACAAGATGAGATTTTCTGAGTTGGCTAGACATGCTTCTGAGTTTGTCCCTACTGATAGGGAGAGGATTAGGAGGTTTGTAGATGGTCTCACGTATCAGCTTTGGATTTTGATGACCAGAGAAAGAGTGTCTGGAGCTACATTTGAGCAGGTTATTGACATTGCTCGGGATATTGAGTCGGTTCGCAGGCAGGAGAGTGAGGAGAGAGAGACCAAGAGGCCTCGGGGATCAGGTAGCTTCAATGGTGCCCCTTCTAGAGGGCAGTTTCAGCACAATAGAGGTCGTCCATTTAGACCTCGATAGCCCGTTCGCCCAACTTACATTGGTGTATCTTCTGGGCAGGGACCTCGCAATTCTCATCAAGGGCGTTCATCTTTTAGTTCCCTTCCATCTTAGAGCTCCGCCCAAGCATCATCTTATCAGGGTTCTTCTATGCATGGTTCGTCTGGTGGTAATCATGGTGGCAGGGGTTCTCATCAGTTTTCATCTCCAACTCTAGGTAGTTGTTATGAGTGTGGAGAGTTCGGACATGAGTGGAGGTAGTGTCCCCGTCGCCCTAGTAGTTCATCTTAGCAGAGGGTTCCGCCCTCGACTTCAGTCCCAGTCACTTCACCACCTACTCAGGCAGCTAGGGGAGGTGGTCAGCCAGCTAGAGGTCGCCCTAGAGGGGGAGGTCGATCAGGTGGAGGCCAGCCAAGTATTTATGCACTGCCGTCTAGGCCGGATGCTATGGCATCAGATGCAGTGATTACAGGTACTATCTCAGTCTCTCACAGTGATGCTTTGGCTTTATTTGACCCTTGTTCCACGTACTTGTATCTTTCATCTTATTTTTCCCACTTTCTGAATATGCCATGTGAGTCCTTAGTTACATTTGCTCATGTTTCGACTCCGGTGGGCGATACTATTGTTGTGGACCGTGTGTATCAATCATGTCTTATATCTATTGGGGGTCTGGAGATGCGAGTGGACTTGATGTTACTCAGTATGGTTGATTTTGATGTGATTCTGGGCATGGATTAGTTATCCCCATGTCATGCGATTCTTGATTGTCACGCTAAGACCGTGACCTTAGCTATGCCCGGAGTTTCGAAAGTTGGGTGGAGAGGGTCTATAGAGCATGTACCTAGCAGAGTGATTTCTTATTTAAAGGCTCAGTGTATGGTTGAGAAAGGGTTTGAATCTTATCTTGCTTTTGTGAGGGATGTTAGTAGTGAGACTCCTTCTGTTGATTCTGTTCCTGTGGTCCGTGACTTTCCGGATGTATTCCCTACAGAACTGCCAGGCATGCCACCTGACAGGGATATTGATTTTGGTATTGACCTGGTGCCAAACACTCAGCCTATCTCTATTCCACCTTACCGCATAGCAGCAGCGGAGTTGAAAGAATTGAAAGAGAAGCTTCAGGAACTCTTGGATAAGGGGTTCATTCGGCCTAGTGTGTCACCTTGGGGTGTACCGGTGTTGTTTGTGAAAAAGAAAGATGGCTTCATGCATATGTGTATTGATTATAGACAGCTGAATAAGGTTACGGTGAAAAACTGGTATCCTTTGCCTCGTATTGATGACTTATTTGATCAGCTTCAGGGAGCTAAGGTGTTCTCCAAGATTGACTTAAGGTCTGGGTATCATCAGCTGAAGATTCGGGATTCTGACATTCTGAAGACTGCTTTCAGGACCAAATATGGCCATTATGAGTTTTTGGTTATGTTATTTGGGCTGACCAATGCCCCAGCCGCGTTCATGCAATTGATGAACAGTGTGTTTCAGCCTTACCTTGATTCGTTCGTCATTGTGTTCATTGATGACATCCTGGTTTATTCTCTTAGCCAGGAAGAGCATGTTCAGCACTTGAGGATTGTGTTACAGAGATCGAGGGAGGAGAAGCTTTATGCAAAATTCTCCAAGTGCGAGTTTTGGCTTGGTTCAGTAACTTTCTTGGGGCACGTTGTGTTGAGGGTATTCAGATTGATCCAAAGAAGATTGAGGCGGTTCATAATTGGCCCAGACCGTCCTCAACTACAGAGATTCGGAGCTTCCTTGGTCTGGCAGGATATTACCGCCGCTTTGTGGAAGGATTATCTTCTATTGCTTCACCATTGACCAGATTGACCCAAAAAGGTGTTCTATTCATATGGTCCGACGAGTGTGAGGAGAGATTTTAGAAGCTCAAGTTAGCATTGACCACAGCTCCGGTACTAGTTTTGCCTACTGGTTCGGGTTCTTACACAGTCTATTGTGATGCTTCTAGAGTTGGCTTGGGAGCGGTATTGATGCAGGATAGTAGGGTGATTGCCTACGCGTCTAGACAGTTGAAGGTGCATGAGAAGAATTACCAGTGCACGATCTTGAGTTAACTACCATTTTTCATGCCTTAAAGATTTGGCGGCATTACTTGTATGGGGTACAGTGTGAGATTTTCATGGACCATCATAGTATGCAGTAGCTGCTGAGGTAGAAGGACTTGAATTTGCGTCAGAGGAGATGGTTAGAGCTTCTCAAGGATTATGATCTTACTATTTTGTATCACCCGGGAAAGGCCAATGTAGTGGCCGATGCCTTGAGTCGCAGAGATGAGATTTTGGGGAGTCTAGCTTACCTTTCAGCAGCAGAGCGACCGTTAGCACTTGATTTTCAGGCTTTAGCGGGTCAGTTGGTGAGATTGGATTTGTCAGACCCTCCGCGGGTATTAGCTAGCATGGCTTCCTGGTCTTCTCTTTATGATCAGATTAGAGCTCACCAGTATGATGACCGCCACTTGTTAGTTCTTCAGGATAGAGTTCGTCGGGGTGATGCCAGGGATATGACTATTGGTGATGACGGATTTATGAGGATGCAGGGCCGTATTTGCGTGCCCATTGCGGATGGTATTCGAGAGTTGATATTAGCAGAGGCTCACAGCTCGCGGTATTCTATTCATCCGAGTGCCGCGAAGATGTATCAGGATCTGAGACAACAGTATTGGTAGAGGCGGATGAATAGAGATATTGTTGAGTACGTAGCACGGTGTCTCAACTGCAAGCAGGTCAAGTATGAGCACCAGAGACCAGGTGGGTTGCTTCAGAGGTTAGATATTCCGGAGTGGAAGTGGGAGCAGATTACTATAGACTTTGTAGTTGGGCTCCAATGGACTTCGAAGGGTTTTGATGCTATTTGGGTCATTGTGGATAGATTGACCAAGTCCGCGCACTTCATTCCTGTCAGTACTACTTATACATCAGAGAGGTTAGCTGGTATTTACATTAAGAAGATTGTCCAGTTGAATGGAGTTCCTGTTTCTATTATTTCTGACAGAGGTACTCAGTTCACATCTCAGTTTTGGAGGGCCGTACAAAGAGGCATGGGTACTGATGTAGAGTTGAGCATTGCATTTCATCCTCAGACCGACGGGAAGTCGGAATGGACTATGCAGATTTTGGAGGACATGTTACGGGCTTGTGTGATTGATTTTGGTGGTTCATAGGATCAGTTTCTGCCACTAGCGGAGTTTGCATATAATAACAGCTACCAGTCCAGTATTCAGATAGCCCCGTACGAGGCTTTATATGGCACGAGGTGTAGATCTCCGGTTGGTTGGTTCGAGCCTGGTGAGTCTAAGTTATTGGACACAGATTTGATTCAGGATGCGTTGGAGAAGGTGAAGTTTATTCAGGAGCGACTTCGTACATTGCAGTCTAGGCAGAAGAGTTACGCGGACCGGAAGGTCCGGGATGTATCTTTTATGGAAGGTGATAAGGTACTGCCGAACGTATCACCCATGAAGGGTGTTATGAGGTTCGGAAAGAGAGGAAAGTTGAGTCCACTGTTTATTGGTCCTTTTGAGGTGCTTCAAAGGGATGGAGAGGTGGTTTACAAACTTGCCTTGCCACCCAGACTATCGAGTATCCATCCGGTATTTCATGTGTCGATGCTCAGGAAATATGTTGGTGACCCGTCTCATGTGTTAGACTTCAGCACAGTTCAGCTCGAGGGTGATATGTCATACGAGGTTGAGCCAGTAGCAATTTTGGCTCGCGAGGTCAGAAAGTTGAGGTCTAAGGATATAGCTTCAGTGAAAGTACAATGGAAAGGTCAGCCAGTGGAGGAGGCTATTTGGGAGACCGAGCAGGAGATGCAGAGCAGATATCCTCACTTGTTTGAGACTCCAGGTATGTTCCTAGACCTGTTCGAAGACGAACGTTTGTTTGAGAGGGGGAGAATATAACGACCCGGTATGTCGTTACGTAGAACCTGCATTATAATTACTACTATTGACTTGTTATAGGTTGGTTATACTGTTATTTATGTGTTAGAATTGGTAGGCTTGAAATCGGAATGGTTGTAGTGAGAGTTTAGTCACTTAGTCCTTAAAAATAGCCTTAAAGTTGGAAAAGTCAACTGAGAGTTGACTTAATGGTAAACAAACTCGGAATGCGGATTTTATGGCTCGGATAGCTTCGTTAGGTGATTTGGGACTTAGGAGTGTGTTCAGAATAATTTTCTAATGTCCGGTGTAGAATTAGGCTTGAATTGGCGAAAGTTAGTTTTTGGTGATTTCCGGTCGGCAGTGGAAAATAGGCTATCAGGGTTGGAATGGAATTCCAAAAGTTGGAACAGGTTCGTAATGTCATTTTGGATATGTCTGCAAAATTTCAGGTCAATCGAAGTTGTTTTGGATAGTTTCGGCATTGTTGGTGGATTTTAGAAATTTCAAAGTTCTTAGGCTTGAATCCGACGGATTTTGGTGTTTTGATGTTATTTTTAGTGTTTTGAGAGTGCAAATAAGTTTGAATGATGATATGAGATATGTTGGTAAATTTGGTTGGGGTCCCGAGGGGCTCGGGATTGATTTCGGGTGGTTAACGGGCATTTTGGCCTTAGGAATCTGCTGAAAAATCTGGTGTGTTCTTGTTGGTGTCCTTGTACGCGATCGCAGGGATACATTCGCGATCGCGTAGGCTTGTTGGGGGCAAGGGTGAAATTTCTCTTCGCGATCGCAGGTCCAGGGTCGCGATCGCATAGAAGAACCTGGAGTGACAACGAGGCAATTGAAATTACTCTATGAGATCGCATAGAGCTGGTCGCGATCGCATAGAGCTGGTCGCGATCGCATAGGTTAGGAGGTTTAAGCATCGGGATCGCAGGGCATATGTTGCGATCGCAGTGAGTAGAATTGGGGATCAGTGAGTTTGCTCTTCGCGATCACGTGGGTCCTTCCGCGATCGCGATGAAGAAATCACTAGACAATATTAAATTAAACCCTTCGCGACCATTAGACCTTTTAACACCATTTTTGAACGGGAAAAGAGCTTGGAGGCGATTTTGAAGAGGGGAAATCAATGTTCTTCATAGTGGTAAGTATTTTGGACCTTAAACTCGATTGTAGGTGATTAAGGAACATAATCTCAGTGTTTAATTCATGAAAATCAGTAGAAAAAGGTGGGGTTAGGGCTCGAGATTATGAGACCTTTAAGGATTGATTTTAGGGGTCAAACGAAATCCGAGTTTAGCGTTCTTTATATGTACGGACTCGTGAGATGACGAAGCACATTTTGGTATAAAATTTGTCGAGTTCCGATACGCGGACCCGGGGGTCGGGTTTTGGCTAATTTCGGGTTTTGAGCTAAAAATGGTATTTTTCAATTGGAATTCATTCCTTAAGCATAATTTGATGATAAAGGTCTGATCTTTATAGATTTAGAGCGCTCGGAAGTTTATATGAGAGGCAAGAGGGTCGCGGAGTAGCTTTTCGGGCTAGTTTGAGGTAAGTAATGTCTTTAAATCCTGTCCTGAGGGTATGAAACCCCAGACTCTACACCCTTTCACGGGTTTTGGAATGCAAAGATTGGAACTTTGGAAATATATTCCCTATTTAGGAAACTATTGAGTTGCGAAATCGATTTTTAAGCCTATGCTTAATAGTATTGATATGATTTGGGTTGTAAGCCATATTTGGGGCCTAGTGTCGATCTGTTTATCCTTTGGGGGATGTTTTTACTATTTTCCTCACTTGATATGTTATGATTTTCAATCAGTCTGTTCTTGAAAATTGTTTTGACACTCAGAGTATTTTTGATATTATTTCTTGAAAATGAAACACTATTTTTGGGTCGAGAACCCGGTATATTTATGGCCTGAGGGGCATGTTGAGAGTGTCTGACTGAGTGAGCTTGCAGGCCTATGTTGTGAGGATGATATGATATGATAGAGGCCGAGGGCTAATATTGTGAGTGATTTATGATATGATGTGACTTGTTATAGCGCTTGGGCTGTAGGAGCCCCTCCGGAGTCTGTACACACCCCTAGTGAGCGCAGGTACCTATTGAGTGCGAGTGATGCCCGCAGGGCTGATACTGAGTGACTGTGAGGTTGTCTGATGGGTTGATACTGAGTGATGGTGAGCTGCTGAGGGAAATTGTTATGAGAAACGATTATGGCCTGAGGGGCAGATTTATGATAATTTTACTGAGTTTTTGACTACAATTCACTTCGTTTTTTTAATCTGATTTTACTGAGAGTTTTACTGAGATATATTGATATTATACTTATTTCAAAGAATTTCTGGAAATTAGTTTTTGAACTTATGTATTTGATGAATACTTATGGTGACTTGGTGTTTTACTATTTTTTTTGTGAATTGGTGTATCTGTGTTGTGTGTTTCGTATTTCTCAGACTGTGATTTAGTTTCATTACTACTGAGTTGGTGTACTCATCATTACTCCCTGTGCCTCTGTGCACAGATCCAGGTACTGGCTCGTAACAGTAGCTGTCTTTGTTCGTTAGCAGCAGTTTTAGGGGATTTCGAGGTAGCTGTCCAGCGTCCACAGCTTCTCAATTTCCCTTCCTTATTTAGCTTTAGCATTTCATTCCTAGACTTTACTTAAGACATTAGTAGAGTTAGTTTTATTTCGTAGATGCTCGTGACCATGTTGACTCCAGTCTTGGGAGGTTTTGTCTAGAGTTGTTTAGACTATTATTGGGGCGCTAAGACTTAAAGAAATTATTTTATGCTATATTTGATGTTTATCATTGAATTGTGAATTACTATAATGGAACAAATGCGTAGTAATGTAATGATTGGCTAGCCTAGTTCCACCATAGGCGTCATCACGACCTGTTAAGATTTGGGGTCGTGACATTGTGCATAATATTTCACAACGGGTAAGTTGTTACAACACATATGGGATGACACTGAAATAAGGTTTTAGTTTCCTAGAGGCACTTACTAAAGCGAGCGCTAGTTTTTCTAGGTGATGGTATCTAGTTTCGGATTCTCCTAGGGTCCTGCTAACATAATAAATTGGAAATTGCAAACCTTGCTCTTCTCGAACCAGGACTCAACTTATCGCTATTTCCGATACTGCCAAGTACAAGTACAGTTGTTCATCTGTTTTTGCTGTATGAAGCAATAGTGGGCTCAATAAATATCGTTTGAGCTCTTCCAAGGCTCTTTGACATTGTGGGGTTCATGAAAAATTATTCTTCTTTTTTAGCAGCGAGAAGAATCGGTGACTCTTACCCGATGACCTCGAGATGAATCGTCCTAGGACTGCTATGCGTCCGGTTAATCTTTGCAAGACCTTCATGTTTTCCACTGTCGTGATACCTTTGATGGCTTTGAATTTGTTGGGGTTGATCTCTATTCCTCTTTTGGATACCATGAACTGAAGGAACTTACCTGATCCGACTCCCAACGCACACTTCTCGGGGTTTAGCTTTATATTGTACTTCTTCAAAATGCTGAAAGTTTCCTGCAAATGTTAACCAGCATGTCGTCAATATAAACCTCCATATTTTCCTATTTGTTCCTTAAACATCCGATTTACCAATCGTTAATAAGTAGCAATGGCAATTTTTAGTCCGAATGGCATCACGTTGTAACAGTATGTGTCGTACTTGGTAATGAATGATGTTTTCTCCTGATCATCCGGGTCCATCCATATTTGGTTGTACCCGGAATAGGCATCAAGAAAGATAAGGATCTCATGGCCAGCCATAACATCGATCATGTGATCGATGTGGGTAGAGGGAAGGAGTCCTTCAGGCAAGCTTTGTTCAAATCTTTATAGTCTACACATATTTTTAGTTTGTTCCCCTTTTTAGAGACTACCACTATGTTTGCTAACTAATCCGGGTATTTAACCTCCCGAAAGTACCCTATTTTAAGAATTTTAGTTACCTCGTCCTTGATGAAAGCGCGTTAACAAGGCCTCCTTTTCTGCTTGACCGGATGGAATTTTGGGTCCTGGCTTAGCTTATGGGTGGTTATCTCTGGGGGGATCCCTGTCATGTCAAGATGGGACCATGTGAAACAATCGATGTTAGCTATAAGAAATTGAATGAGTTTTTTCCTGAGGACGGGAGTTAGCCCCGTGCCCAGGTATACCGTTCGATCGGAAGATGTTCGATCAGTATGACTTGGTCCAGCTCTTCAATTGTTGATTTTGTAGCGTCGGAATCATCGGGGACTATAAAGGATCGGGGGACCCCATAATCGTCGTCTTCGTTAGTCCCCTGCTTATCTGGTTAGGTCGAGGCTGGCATCAGTGATTGCTATTTGGCCCCTTGTTTTGCTTCCAACCTTGGCTCCTTTGATGTTGCAAGTGTTGATATCGGAATTACTTCATCGACTGAAAACATCTCCTTTGCGACCGGTTGTTGCCCATAGATCGTCTTAATCCCTCCTGGCGTCCGGAATGTTAACACCTGGTGAAGGGTCAAAGGCATTGCCCTCATGTTGTAGATCCATGGCCTCCCGAACAGGGCGTAGTATCTCATGTCACCCTCGATCACATAAAACTTAGCTTCCTGGATGGTACCAGCAGCATTGACTGGTAATGTTTTTTCCCCTTTAGTAGTTTCACATGACAAATTGAATCCATTCAGGACTCAGACTGCGGGTACAATTTGGTCTTGTAGAGCGAGCTGCTCCACGACCCTTGATAGAATGATGTTGGTCGAGCTACCTGGATCAATTAACACACGTTTAACTCGAATTTTATTCACGAGTACAGATATTACCAGTGCATCATTGTGGAACTGTAGAATCCCCCATGTGTCCTCGTCGTTGAAAGATAAAGTTCCTTCTGGTACGTAGTCTCGAGTTCGTTTTTCCCTAGTAATGGATACCTTGGTGCATTTCAACATCGGCCCCTGTGGGATATCAACCTCGCTGATGATCATGTTGATGACGTGATGAGGTTCTTCTTGCTCTGCCTGTTTGATAGATTGTCAGTGTCGTGTGGGAAAACCAATGCCAACAATTGAGAGAANCCAAATGAGGTCCCCGCCACACGCTAGACTAGATTGTCAGTGTCGTGTGGGAAAACCAATGCCAACAATTGAGAGAACAGTAATAATGTTTGAAATAATGAAAGTTGGATTGCAATAATGAAAGCTATTACAAAATGAAGGAAATGCGGTGTCGAGGGGTAGAGACACCAGTACAGGGCCCTGGAATTGTAGGTTTCCAACTCTTTGTCGTTATCCTCGATCTTCTTCTCCCTTGATTCTATCTGTTTCGTCAATTCCTCGAGCTTCTTTATAATCTCGGATTAGCCCCCAATTTTTTTTCGTTCGACCTTTCTATGTCCGGTTGATCCCTGCGTGTGACCCATGGGAGGATCGGGCTCAACCCTACTTGGTGCACGATTTTATTTTGTAACTGGGCTATTGCCACCTGTTGTGCCTGCAACATTTCGAAGATCACCCGTAGACCGATCCCGTCCCCTTCAACGTTTTGTGTGTTTCGAGTTGTTGATCGAGCTCCACCATGAATGCTATTTTCGGGGTCAGTAGGAAAGTTTTCATAGATAGCCACATGTGAATTAGCATCAATCGGATTTGCGATCAGAATTCCAGCGGGATCAACAGGTGGTGTCTCGTTACCGGGTGCTATGTTGCTATTTTCATCCTGGTGACCAAACTCATTGTCAACGTGCAAAGGTGTTGATTGAGAATTTGACATTTTTGTATTTTAGCCTGGGATGAAGACACTTCAAAGAGCAAGTGTAAAGCAGTGTGTGTTATAGAGATTTGTATCAAATAATCACTATTATCCTAATCCCTACGGTGGGGGCCAAACTATTTACCCTAAAACCGGATAAAAATTGAGTTTATCCACGATTTTAAGGATATGTGATATAACTTGACACAAATTGGAAGAACAAATTAATATTGCAATTAATGACAAGAAAATAAATGCAAACCACACAAATTGAAAAGTCTTAGCCTTGAAGGTTGATCGCCCTCGAGTCAAAAAATGAGATTTCCGCCGTGATATCTAACTGATCGCGGATATTTCGGCTTTCCGTTATTTGGCCCGACAAAGTTTCCTCGATCTCGTTCGGTCCGGAGTCACGAGATCGATGATTTAACTTCGCGCCTTGATTCGATATAACCCGGGGTCGAGTTTCAACCTGTCATGTTTTAGTCTCGATTGTTATACAATAGATGAGTCCGATTTCAACCGTATACAGAAATTTTATAAATTTAATCGCTTTCAAATCAACTTTAAAACTTGTGAGTTTGAACTTTCAAAAACTTCGAATATACTGATATGAAGTTTAAACTAATCTCTTCCAACTTCTAATCCCTTGCACTTTGTATATTGATTACATATAAATACAAACATCCTTTGTTCCAGAGATCCAACTAACATAGACAGCTATTCATTTGTCTTTTTCAATGGAAAGTAAAAACGTGGATAGGCTTCTCATAATCTCCAAAGGTTAAAGGAGCAGTTTCTTTATAACATGTGCGTTTATATATGTCCAGCTTTACCAGAAGCACACACAAAAGGAGATTACGACAAACTAAAAGACAAGCTACTCTCTCTAGATCTCTTTAAGCTTTATCATAATAATATTCGATTTGAATCATGACCAGTGGCGGAGCCATATTGAAGCAAAGGGTATCAAGCGACACCCCTTTGCTGTAAAATTACATTATTTTGTTAGATAATTCTTTTTATTTTATGTATATTTATTATACGTTAACTCCCCTTAACTTTCGATATATCTAATTATTTATATTTTAACACCACTTAATGAAAATTCTGAATCCGTCCCTGATCATGGCATTGCAATTTTTCTAATGTGACACTTAGAAAAAAAAAAGTGAAAAATAATAGTATTTTCACATAAAAGGAAGGACGGGGAGCTTTGGATTAGTAGGTAAGTTATCTCCGTGTGACCTAAAGATCATAAATTAAATCGTGAAATCAGCCATTGATACTTATATCAGAATAGACTACTTACATTTTTCTCCAAATATGCGTGAACACAGGATAATTTATTTACCGAACCAGAGGCGTATAGCTAGGGAGATATGGGTTCACGTGAACCCATACTCCTCTCCCTAAATCATGTATAATAATGTTATATTTCTTCAAAAATATTTGAATATGTGTGTGAACCCATGCTCAAAGACTATTATGGTGTAACTATTATTGGGTGCACCTTTAAAAGTGAAATTGGCGGTCCAAATTCTACTCCGAACGGTCTTATTTTCAGCATGGAGTATAAATATATGTGAAAATTACTAAAATTTCAAAAAGAATATAATTTTGAACCTATAATTTCAGCAGTGCAGTGAGTTCATGGTAAAAGACTTAAGTTAAACCCGTCAAATGTAAATTCTAGATGCACATCTTTACAACAGTACACCCATCCTCCTGAAATCCTGAATCCGCCTATGTAGCGAACTGTCTTTTTATTCACGTGATAAAAGTAAGATTTTAAATAGTACAACTATGTCGCCATCCAATTGCAGGTAATTTCGTTAAACACAACTTCGGATAGAGGTATCTCTTAGAATTCTATATTTGTAAAACAATTCTGGAAATAATAAAATAACATAAACAATAATGTAAACGTAATGAAAAATTAATCCGAGCCCATTGAATTCACAGTGTTTCCTTAAGGAATTTAATCCCCTCCTAGTACCCAAGGTTATGGATTATTTCCTCCCAGGATAGAACCAATTTCACACTGGTGTAGTGGTACTTCAAACCCCAGTGTTTCAGCGAACTCAAAGTTCGGTAGCAAATCACACTTGCTTGCTTTCTTTGAAGATGAAAGTATGCAGAAAGAAGGAGGAGAACTCAGAAAATTAGTATGTAAAATCTGAGAGAATGGACTTGTATTTATAGCCAAAGTTGGGCTGAAATATGAAGAGGTGCAACTCTTCATAATGGTTGTTTTTGCAAAAACGCCCATAAAGTAAATGCCATGACATAATTGGCTATTTACTCAATAATAAAGAGGGAAAATTGAAGGGTAGTTAATTTTCTGTTACAAAACAGAAAACTAAATTCTGGATAATAACTGACATGGATTTAATAAATCTGAATCTGAGGCCGAGCGAGCGACGACGACGATGGCGCAAGGCTTGCTTTCTTCTCAACTCTTTATTAGCTAGAAGAAGAGCAATTGCTTATATACCCATCAAAAGTCTTTTCCTCTTCTTATGTGGGACAATTAAGAAGGGAAACTCAAATATTACTCAAATATTTTATTTTCTCCTCCATTTCCCATTCACCCAAATCCCAACAGTATCTTGTATGAACTAAGCAATAAAAGAGTGTCTTTTTTGTTTTTCTGTTTTCATTTTTACTCTGCATAACACATAATAATGACATAAATGAATTAAGGCATTATAGATATTCGACGAAGCAGTCTTGCATCAAAGTTGATACGACAATCCTATAAAAGTAGCGATAAAGCAAGAAAAACAAAGTTGTAAATATCATTTTTATTTTATTTTATTTTTGAAAAATATTTTGGAGCATCGGTAAAGTTATCTTTGTGTGACATATAGGTTACGGGTTCGAATCATGAAAGTGTCATTAATACTTGCATTAGGAAGACAGTCTATATTACACCCATTAAAATGCGGCCCGTTCTCAAACCTTACGTGAATGCAAAATATTTTATGCACCGAACTATCCTTGAGAAGAAAGTTATAAATTAAAATGCTGCGGGAAAAAAGGACAAAGCAAAACGCAACGTTGAATTTGTAGGTCAAACGTCTTTGATCCTGTTTTAAAACACGCAGTCCTTGCTAGTTGCTAGGGTTGTGCACCGATCGGATCAGATCGAATTTTGCATATTTTGAATTTCGAATTTTGGATTTTATAAAATATAATTTGAATCCGATCCAAATTATATCGGATCGGATTCGGAATTTTTAAAGTTTGAATTGGATCGGATTTTAGATCGTATTATTATGCCTCAAAGTTGCAAACTAATATGTATATTTATTTATTTTTTGTAAAAGAGGCAATGTATTAAGAAAAATTCATGTTTATACAATATGAGAGTACTATGGTGCCAATATACCTAAATCTAGCAATTGTCAAGGTAATAACTTGGATGAAGATGTAAAGTAAGTACTGACTATCCGAAACTAAAGTATAGTATTATTTATACATTGCCTAATAAATTCGGATTTCGGATCGTACGGGACTAAAATATACCAATCCAAATCAGATCCGTTATCTGAAATTTTAATAAACACAATCTGAAATCCGTTCCAATCCGAAATTGAATGGATCGGTTCGAATTTCGAATATCCGATCCAAATGAACAACCCTAGTCCTTGCAAATGATTATTTTCTGTTTAATTGGTAGGCTAATATAATTTAAATTGACCTATACGAATTTATCATTTTTTTAATAAAAATTTACTATGTTAGATAAGGCATATCAAAGAAAAAATATGATAATTAAACAAATTATAGAAAAACGAACAATCAATGGCCATAAACTAGCATATCCTCTATCCATTTCATTTCAATTCGGACAAGTTTTGTGAAATTGTCTAAGATACTAAAATTCATTTTCGAAAAATACATAGATAATTGATCAAAAAAGGTAATCAAGTGATGTCATAATTGGTTCAATATACAAAATAAGCATGCATACATAATTCAATATTGTACAAATTCCTATGAAGTAAAACAATTATATATATATAAATATTTATTTCCATATTTGACTTAACTAACTAAACCTGCCGCAAGCTTGGCTCTTAAATCTTTTCGAAGTATTTTCCCTGATGGAGCTTTTGGGATTGCTTCTGTGAAAAATACTCGATTGATTCGCTTGTAAAATATAACCTGCATCAATTATAAATATATATATTTAAATTCCTTTCAGTCAGCTTTAATTATTTATGATCAATCAAGAAAGTAAATTGTGTATATGGAGATCAAAGATGTAGTTGCATTTACTATTGAGCAACGATAACAACAACAATAATAAAAATCTCATAAGTGGGATTCGAAAAGGATAATGCGTACGTAATCCTACTTTGTGACGGTAAAGAACTTGTTTAAAATAAACCCTTGGCTCAAGAAAAAATGCAAAAGGATTTTTTTTTTTTTTTTTTTTTGCCGAGGTTCTCTTCCTCTACGCTTGGAAATAAATAAGATATACCATCAAGGGTTGTGGTGGGATGAATAAGATCTCTTTACCTTTAGTCTCTGTTTTAAGCTCTTGGACAATAACAACAACAAACCCAGTATGATCCCAACAGAGGTGGAGCCAGGATTTTTAGTTTATGGGTTCGGAATTTTAATTGTTTTAAGTTACTGGATTCTAAATTAATAATTTATACATATTCAATGAATTTTTTAAGACAAATACATGGTTCGAGTCAAAACTATTGGGTTCGGCCGAACCCGCACTAAGTTCTCTAACTCCGCCCCTGGATCCCAACAGGTGAGGTCTGGGGTTTTAAGCTTGGAATGAAAAACAAAATCCTGATAAGAAGCGCTTTCCTTTTACACTAAACGAATCCAAATTAGTCGAACCCTTAATACGAGTACCATACAGCGGGTAGGAAACCAACAAAGAAAAAGAATAAATAAGATTTGATATTTACCTGTTCGGATACATATTTTTTAATTTCTTCCTCTGAAATTTTGCTACCATTTGCTCTTACTACAAAAGCAACAGGAACTTCTCCTGCAACCTCATCTTTCATCCTGTGCATAACACATTTGTATGAAGTACTTTTACATTAAAATTGTTAAAGTATAACATGAATTCAATAAAATAAATTTTAAAGAATTGTATTATATGTTTTGTATAATTATTTTGGGCATGATAAAAAATCCAAAAAAATGACATAGAGGGTGTTTGGCTAAGCGTCTAACTTGGTCAAACTAGCTTATAAGTACTTTTCGGCTTATCTATGCGTTTGGTAAAGTTAAAAGTGCTTATAAATCAAAAATAAGCCAAAAGTCATAAGTTGGTCACCTCCAACTTATGAATTTTTAGCTTATAAGCACTTTAAATTTGACCAAAATTTTTACTATTTTATCCTTAAAATATTCTTTTTTAGAACAAAATGTACATCGATAATCACTATCTCAAGTACTATTTCAACCTACCC
>ML260813.1:78491-101669 GCA_005239495.1 Nicotiana undulata | reverse complement strand
CCCCCCCCCCCCCCACCCCAAGTCTACAATTCTCGTTAACTATTTAAAATAAGCACATTCTCTATTCCTTTACATATTTATATTTATGTGATTGTGTATTAATCTTTCAACTGTATGTAATAATGTGAGGACATATCAAATTATTGGTGTATCAATATTTGTTTCTCTTCTAATATTTTGTCCTATTTAGGTTTATTTTTTACTGAGAAACTTTTATCAACTTATTAATTATTATAACTTATGATTATATGTTTATCACAAACTAAATTCTATTTATCACAAAAATTATCTTATCTAAGCATAGTTGTATTACAATAAAATGACAAATAGAATATTTTGTATTAGGATCAATTTGGAATCCAAAATTTTGAAAAAATTACGCCCTTATAATTGTAAATAGTTCTAAGGTTATTTAAGTCATTTTAACAGAAAAAGAGCTTATCAGCACTTTTTTATCAAATACTGCAGCAGTTTATTATCAATTTCAACACTTGTATCCAAACACGTAATTGCTTATTTAATATATCAATTTCAACACTAAAAAGTGATTTTTAGCACCTAATACTTATCAGCTAATCCAAACAGACTCGTAGACTAATGTAAAAGTAGATAAAGGGACTTACGGTACAACAGCAGCATCAGTTATATTTGGATTAGAAATGAGCAAAGCTTCTAATTCAGCAGGAGCAACTTGATATCCTTTGTATTTAATTAATTCTTTCAATCTATCCACAATAAATACTTGATCATCTTCATCTATGTATCCAATGTCACCAGTATGTAACCATCCTTCTTTGTCTATTGTTTCCTCTGTTGCTTTTGGATTATTTAGATATCCTGTCCATAATCAAATCCACTATTTTTAGAACAGAATAATATTCGCAGTGTGATCTCACAAGTACGGTCAGGGAGAAATTCAAAAATAGTCAGATTTACAAGTGGTCATTCAAAAATAGTCATAGTTTCAAAAGTAATCGAAATTTAGCATTTTTTATGTAAAGATAAATCTGAACGAAAACAGTGTTCAAATCTAGAAAATACTCCGGCATAATATACTGGAACTCCAGCATAATATACCGGAACTTCAGCATAATATACTAGAACTCCAGTAGCATAAGTATACTGGACTTCCAGCATAATATACTGAAAGTTGTTCAGGTGTTCCAATCTCCAGTATATTATGCTGGAACTTTCCGCGTGTTGGAGTTCCAGCATAAGATGCTGGAAGTTCATATACAGGTACCGATCTCCAGTATATTATGCTGGAACATTCCATGTTGCAGCAAAATAGTGACTATTTTTTAGTGACTTTGCAAACAGTGACTATTTTTGAATGATCAGTCCGAAAACTAGCTCGCTCCTACTATTTTTACGTACGGTTTGGGAAGAGTATACGTAGACCTTACCCTTACCATGCTGTCTTAGTATTAGAAAAAAGTAAATTATGGTGAATTCTGATGACTTGACATGCAGATTAGTCGTTGTTGCTATCTTCTACAAAAGATTAGTTTAATTTGGACATCACTTGAATTGTCTTTAGTATGAAAAATTATCTTTTGGCGTATGATGCAAAATAAAGTGAGAACCTAAGGATTATAAAAGCTAAGGCTTAATATCCATAATATATAAATAGAACCTAATTCTAATTATTAAAGCAAATATTAGTCCTGATTTCTTTTAGTGGCCATTTTTGTTCAATTACATCACATATATAAGGGTAAGTACACAAATAACCCTATAAGTGGATAGTCTTTAAATTTTATCCCCGGTTGTCCCATGGACAAAAACTTTTAATTTTAAAGTTCTACCTATGAGACAAGCGGAGGTTAAAAGTTAAAGAATATATACCTCAAAAAAGTTCATATTTATACAATTTTTTGCACATATAGAGTTGGAAACGAAATACATATTTGGGGCCATAAACTTGGGCCGAATAAGTGCGGAACCCAATATATTACTTGCGATTGTTACAGAAATAGCCGGTCAGATTCACTATTAATTTTTTCTAGCCGATATATATGATTATACACAGTTTTATATATATTATACATTAATTTTACATATGTTATATATACGCCGGCTATTTTTAGTTTAAGAAATTAAGTGAGCGGTTATTGGAGTTAATCTTCTATATAGTCTTGTAGGTGAGCGGTTATTTGGGTTAAGTCCTTTGGCCCAAAATCACTTTAGGAAATTTTTTAGGCCCATAAAACATGGGTCAAAAGGCAGCAATGAGTCCACACCTAAAGTCTATTATTAGTCTTAGTTTAATCCCTTAGCACCATATTTTAGGAGGAAGTACACAAACAACCATTCTTATGGATGCTACGTAGGGATTAGCCAATGCATATATTTTCCTATAAATTTAAACTGAAAAGCTTAATTTCGGAACAATTCAGGATATTTTTGTTCCAAATAATTAAACTGAAATTTTGAAATTCAGGACATATTGGCTAGTTCCTAAATATCAGCCCTTTATAGTGGCTATCTGTTGTCACTTCTACCATATATTAGTACTTTTTTTAATCTCTTTAATATATATATCCTGGGTCCGCCTCTAGTCTTTATCGACGCTTATTAATGAAACGTACCTTTCATAATCTGATCACCTCTAATGCAGATTTCTCCGGCATGATTCCGGGGAAGCGACGCGCCGGAGTTGGTGTCGACGATCTTCATCTCGGCGTTCCGAACAACAGTCCCACAGGATCCAGACTTGACTTCAAACTGTTGCTTTGCAAAAGCTAGACACATTGATAACACTGGACCTGCTTCAGTCATTCCATATCCCTATTTAATTTGCACATTACAACAAGTAATAATATTAGTTTAACCTTAATATAATTGCATGCGCAGAGAGGCGGAGCCAGGATTTTTGGTTTATGGGTTCGGAATTTAATTGTTTTAAGTTACTGGATTCTAAATTAATAATTTATACATATTTAATGAATTTTTTTAAGACAAATACATGGTTCGAATCAAAACTATTGGGTTCGGCCGAACCCGCACTAGATTCTCTAGCTCCGCCCATGTATGCACATTCATGCTAGTGTTACCTTCTAATCAATACCTACTTTAATTTTCTGAGTTAGCCCTAGTTACATGCACATGATTGTATAGGTCAAAATCTGATCAAAGGAATCTTCTTTAAGAAAGGACAAAATCTGATCAAAGGAATCTTCTTTAAGAAAGGACAAAATCTGATCAAAGGAATCTTCTTTAAGAAAGGACGACTAAGAGTCGATTAGGCCGAGGTCATGCTAAGGAAGTAATATATTGGCGAGACGAGCAGCTAAGGTCGAGGTCGAGCACTCGGATCGGTCCAAACGGCTAGTTTAGTAATAAGATATTTTATTAAAGGAATATTCTATAGAATATTATCGGAACTTATGTACTTTCAGTTAGGCAAGGAAAATGTCCGATATAAGTAGCAAGAAAGAGAAGAAAGAGGCATATAATATGATATATGATAAGCTCTCTCTAGAAAAGATCATTACTCTCAAGTAACTACAAATATTGTCTTTATAAAATATTTGATTTATTGTCGATCTAAAGCTTTCTCACATAGATCCGAGAAAACTTTCTATATTCCCACGTTTGATAAATTATTCTCTGTATTTACATTTATTGTCATTTATCATATTTATTGCTTGCCATTATTCCCTCATTCATTCATAACAACATCATTCTAACATTCCCTTGGTATTTAATAGTTTTGAATGCGGTTATATATTACTGACGTCTATTAATCTCAGATCTATGATTTGCCCATTATCACTTTATTTAATTAGTTTAACAAAAAACTTTAACACTTTTTGGTCAAACAATAATAATATCAATAGCCACCCATCACCTATTCCTAGCTTGATCTCTTCTGCCATAAATACCGTTTTGTTTGTTAAAAGGTTGACGTTTCATGTGTCTAAATGCAACCACTATTATTAATCATTTGTTCATTTTATTTTCTTTATATATAATTAATCAAATTATGTCATATATAAATTTAAACAAAATGTGAGCAATTAATAATATTACATGCTTATCATCACAGCTTACATTTACTAATACCCTGTTTGGTCAAACTTCTCCAAGGCTAAAAACAAATTTTTTTTTAAAAAAATTCCAAAGTTGAAGTGTTTGGCCAAACTTTTAGAAGGAAAAAAGTATTTTTGAGTATAAGCAGAAGCAGTTTTAGATAAGCAGGAAAAAAAAAAAGTAACTTATCTTCTTTTAAAAACACTTTTGAGAAAATTAAAATACACTTAGAAACATTTTTTACAATTTGGCCAAATACTAACTGCTGATTAGAATGACTTTTCAAATTAATTAGCTAAACACAAATTGCTTTTCACTAAAAAATATTTTCAAAAAAAAGTATTTTTCACAATAACTTGATTTTTACGACTCGACCAAAGAGACTACTAATGTCACATCAGACCATTGCCTCTACTCAAACTCAAAGGGGGCCGAACCTATGTTCTCAAGTCACAACCTACCTACCTTGTTTTTAGTTTGAAACAAATTGTTTACGCCAGAGGTGTATATGGACCGGATTGGTTCGGTTTTGATCAAATCAATTATATCGGTTTGGATTAGTTTGATTTTTTTGGGTTTTTCGAGTTTTCATATTATTTTTTGTTACATGAATATTATTCCAATATTACTTTGCTAAAGTTATAAATAAAGTTTTGATAAGTGAATATATGTTTAGTAAATATTAAAAAAGTTGACAACCATATGATCTATTAAAATATTCTAATGGGAGAATTTTTTTAGTAATACATGATAGTTATTTTCTTAATCTTCTAACAATAATTTTCGTTAATGTACGCTTTCTACGTTAACGCATGAGAGGATCCCAAATATTTCAGTATTTTTTTATAGAAAAATCAACATAAAGTCTTAAAATATATATATAAAAACTATATATTTATACGTCGGTTTGGTTCGGATTTCTTTACTCAATACCAAACCAAGTCAAACTAAATCTAGCCAGATTTTTTTAATCGGTTTGGTGTGATTTTTCGGTTCGGTTTGAACATCCCTAGTTTACAGCTTTAGACACCGGGATGAATAATAGATTGAAAATAATTTAACTTAAATTTTTAGCTTTGTTGTTTATAATGGGTTTTATAGTCAATAATATTTTAACATGTTTAATATCATAAATTTCAAAAAATCTTATAATCATACAAATGGTATAACATATATTTAAAGTATAAGTTTAGAACATCATCATGTCTAAAATTTATCTCATTTAAAAGACCATTATGTCTACTATTCGTAGCTTTTTGTACATTATATTGTATATCTCTAAGGTCAAACGCTGCACCATTTTTTATTTTGATATGTCAAGTTTGTCAAAGATCAAGGACCATCTTTCTATATCATCATTTATATTTTCAATTAAAATCTAGTCCCCACACCAGCTCAGGTTTGGGCTATTAACTACCAACAAAGTGCTAATATTATAAAAAAATAAGAGTAAATAACTTACTATAACACGTTAAATTACACGAACATTGCAAACATTCTACACTGCACTATTAGAAATTCGTTAAAAATCGATCAAAAAAACCGACCAAAATTGATCGGTTATGACCAATTACCGATCAAAACGCGACCATTTACGTGTGAACGGTATATTGACGGTCGGAACGAAATATCGACCAACGTTGGTCGGTCAATTAAATTAAAAAAAAAAACTACCAAAGTTGGTCGGTATTTAATTATATAATTAAAAGATTTATCATCTGGGAATCGAATCGGAGTCTATACTGTGGCAAGATACTATTCTAACACTAGATCCATTGGTGCATTTTGTTTTAAGGTTGTACCAATTTTGGTCGTTTTTAATATTAATTTTTATTTATTTTAATTGAAAAACCGACCAAAGTTGGTCGGTTTCTTAAAAAACAAATTTCGCGAGACTCAAAAATTGTTTCTCGCATTTTTTCGCCAAAGAAAACCGACCAAATTTGGTCGGTTTCGTAAAAAATATATATTTTGAAAAACTGACCAAAGTTGGTCTTGGTCGGTTTTTGCTGAATTTCTAGTAGTGACCGGCAGCACGCGCATATATATATATATAATAAAATAAATGCAAGAAACGAAGTTTGTAGTATTTTACCTGTCCTAGTATTGCATTCGGCAGTTTGGCTCTAACAGTATCTTCAAGCTCTTTCCCCATTGGTGCAGCCCCAGACATTATCATCCTTATACTTGACAAATCATATTTATCCACCAATGGACTTTTTGCTATGGCCAAAACTATTGGTGGCACAAATGGTGCAATTGTCACTTTATACTTGTCAATTAGCTCCATTAATCCTTTGATCTCAAACTTTTGCATTATCAAAATTGTTGCCCCAACTCTTAACCCACAAAGCAACACAGAATTGAGTGAATAAATATGAAACAATGGCAAAACACACATTATCACATCTTCACTATTGAAATAAAGATTAGGGTTTTCACCATCAACTTGTTGTGCTATACTTGTTACTAGCCCTTTATGTGTTAACATTACTCCTTTTGGAAACCCCGTCGTGCCTGACGAATAAGGCAACGCCACGACATCTTCACGAGAGATTTCTATATCAGATAAAACGGTATTATAATTATCTTCCTCTGATTGATCAGTAATTAACTCGGCGAAACTAAGACAACCATGTTGTGGTGGTGAGTTATCCGTACACATAATTTTCACCTCGTTTTCCATGGCGAAACTCTTGACTTTATCAACGTAACAAGATTGTGTAATAATAAGCTTCACATTTGATGCTTTTGCTTGCTTTGTGATCTCCGACGGCGTGTAGAACGGATTCGCCGTCGTGCTTATCGCTCCTCGGAACGATGCTCCGAGGAACGCGAACACGAATTCAGGCGAATTCGGAAGTAAAAGCATGATAACATCTCTTTGTTGAATTCCAAGTTTGTAAAGTCCGATAGCAATTCTTTTGGAGGTGAGTTCAACGTCGGCATAAGTGTATGTTGCACCTGTGGCACTATTGATCAAGCAAGTACGTGAACTGAATTGAGAGATATTTTCAAAGCAATAGGTATGAAGAGGAAGATGACTTGGGATGTAAATATCAGGAAGTTTTGATCGAAAAATGTATTGATCATAGTGATTTTCTTTGTTTTTCACCATTTCCATAATCTTTTGTTTTTGTTATGGAGAGGGAAAAGAGATAGAGAGAAGAAAAGAGAAGGTGGTTTTTTGGTATAGAGGTATAATTAAGATGAACCTTAATTTATCTTTGGTTTGTTTGGAAATTGGTAGGAAGTCATAGACAAAGGCAAGAGGGTTAGGTGATGGTAGAGGAACTGCTAAATTAATGGATTAGTATATTGGTTATAATTGTTTGGAGTTTCTAAAAAATTGGTGCAGAAATGTATGCAAAAGTAGATTGGACTTAAGTTATATACACTGATCGTGTAAAAAATAAAATAGCATTTTTAAGTGGGCGTTTGAATATAAGAATTGTAAAATTCCAAAACAGGGTGAAATTTTTGTTCAAGTGAAAATAGTATTTGAAATTTATAAAGTTGTGTTCGAACATGAATATAATTTTGAGTTGTTTTTTGAAGTTTTGCGAGTGATTTGAGTGAAAATTTTAAAAAAAACAACTTTTTGGAGTTTAGAGTTGTATTCGGACATAAATATAATTTTGGGTTGTTATTGAAGTTTTGTGAGTGATTTGAGTGAAAATTTTGAAAAACGACTTTTTGGAGTTTTTCAAATTTTTGAAAATTTTCAAAATGCATCTTCAAGTGAAAATTAAAAATTTTATGAACAAACACTGATTTCGAAAAAAAAGTGAAAAAATTTTTGAAAAAAAAAAAGCAAAAAAGTTTCTTTTGTCCAAACGGGCTCTAAGTCACTCAAAAATTATCTAAACGAATCTTTTCATAAAAGTAAAATTTGTAATCTTGAAAATAAGGCCGATAACATAGAAATATGACCTCATATATAGTGTAAGAGTTCTTTATATTATTGGTGGAAATTAGCTAAACTCAAAGTAGATATTAGATAGCTTTAGCCAGCTCATTATACTTATAAGGATATTATAATATTAAAGGGTATCTTTCGTCTTAAAAATGTTTCTTCTTTTTTGTCGACTTTTATCCATATTTGTCGAAAGAATTTAATATGGTATACTCTTGCGATTACGATTGAATTATTACAGTCAATTATATCTAACTATATACAATTAATAATGTTGCAAATTTAGCATTATGACAGCGCATGAGCTATAACACAATATAATTACTTGCATGATACGGCCGGTTATATCATAAATATTACAATTTTGTTTTTTCTAAGTCAAAATTAATATCGCGAGATATGATACTATTATAAGTACAATGTCAATTGAAACCTTTTAAATGTAAGAGTGCACATAATTAAATGAGGTTATTTATTAATTTTCTTATATGAAAAACTTCATCTTTAAAGTTAAAAGGTGTAATAATCAAGGGTTATTTGCTAACAAGTCATACTTGTGCGTAAAAAAAAAACCATAACGGTTTGCTATTTCTAGTTTTCACTCAGAAAACTTGAACTTTTTTCTCCAATTAAAATTCATGTCCAAATTAAACACAATTGACACACTTCAACTTCAAATACTTTTCTTTTTAGAAGTTCAACTCAATCTAAGTTCACGTGACGCCACATTTGAATAGAGGTTCATATGAGGTACTACACTCAATTGTACATGTTCACCTAACATAATGACTAGTCAGAAACATAACTTAAAATACACTAATATATGTAATAATGTATTTTTATAAAGGGCAATCCGGTACATAAAACATCTCGCATTCACCCAGGATTCGAGGACTTCCTAGGAGTATGATATAGACAGCCTACCCTTGCAAGCATTATTGGCGGCTAATACGGCTCGAACCTGTGACATATAGATCACACGGCGACAATTTTACCGTTGTTGCAAAGCCCCCCTTCTAATAATGAATTTTTATACGAAAAAATTAAAAAGAGGCCGAAAGTTTGATATGGTCATCGCAGAGTAACAGATGGTACAGCTTACCTACTTCCATTCTAAAGATTCATATGGTAGATTACATTTTGTGGAGAATTAGTCATTAATTCATACATATGTGTGCTTCGTTTACTTTATCAACTTACATATCTCGTTGACAAAGCTTAAAGACGATAACTACGAAGTTCATCACTTTTAACCCCATCCATGATTTTCTTGAATGATACATCATTATCAACCCAAAAAAAAACTAAATAAGACTTTGTGGTTAAAACAACAACCCCAGTAATTTCCCACAAGTAGGTCTAGGGAGGGTAAGATGTACCTACCCCTGAAAGGGTAGAGTAGTCAAGGTGCTAAAAAAAGCAAGAAGCGATCTCGTTCGATCGACATAATCATATCATCAAGAATATGTATCCATTGTCTTGTATTGATGATTTCTTTGATCACCTTCAAGGTGCTAAGACATTCTCCAAGATTGATTTGGGATCGAGTTATCACCAATTGAAGACTCAAGCTTTAGACATTCCTAAGATGTGTTCAAGACTCGTTATGTTCACTATGAGTTCTTGATGATGTCTTTTGAATTGACTAATGTTTCAACGGCATTCATCGACGACTTGATTAACTGCGTGTCTAACCACCCCACAGTAAAATAAATACAAGCTACTATATTTAGATAAGCCATCAACTAATTTTTCTCCAAGACTTTCCTATTTTCTTTTTCTCTCGTTTTCCAGCTCAGTAAAGAGTAACTAGTCCATGTTAAATATAACAAAATAGAATTGTGAAACAAAATCCTATAATTTGTAGAGATGCATCCTAACAAGGTGCCAGAAATGATGGAAGCAAATGTAAGTAAAACAAACACTTTTGCAAAAGCACGAGGCAACAGAAATATTTCATTCTTAAAAAAATATATAGTATGAAGTTTCAAGGTAATAGAAAGCCAGTAGACCTTGAAGAACCTTATGCAACAATTTCCTGTAACGTATTCATTCAAATTTATCATCATTATATGAATCTGACAAAAATGGGTTTGATTTCCCGGTGTCCTCTGGAATGATGTGAGGAAGATGTAACGGCCACACTTTAGGCCTTCGAAAGAATTTTAACAATGTCAAGCTACCATGTAAAAATTGGTTGAATTAGAGATAGCACCTTTTTATGGCTTCAAAGCAAGGGCAAGACCCAACTTGGGTACTGGATTCTTTGCCTTTGTGTCATACTCAGCAGAGAAAGTAATAAGTGACTTTGGTCTCCATTCCCGCTGGCAAAGCATTGCAACCTTCCCATTGTCAGAAAACCTAGTCTTCACAGATGTTAATGGATCGACTTTGTGAGCACTCCCGATGCTGAAGCTGTTCTCATAGGTAGATAATCTGTGAATCATCTCCGCGGCAACTTCAGTTCCACTTGCTGGATCGACAGAGTGTACGTATGATGCCTTCACAGCTTGTCCCTTGTCCGTTCTATATGGATAGCAACAACATTGCAGATTAGACACTCAGAAATATCAAAGAAATGTTACATATTGCACAAGCACAAGTTAAAATCTCTAGTTTATTGAATGAATAAAGCTGATGATGAGTGCATTTAAAAGACAAGGTGGGTTGCTCTAATAGTAAGAGCCCTCCACTTCCAACCAAGAGGTTGTGAGTTCGAGTCACCCCAAGAGCAAGGTGGGGAGTTCTTGGAGGGAAGGATGTCGAGGGTCTATTGGAAACAGCCTCTCTACCCGAGGGTAGAGGTAAGGTCTGCGTACACACTACCCTCCCCAGACCCCACTTGTGGGATTATACTGGGGGGTGGTTGTTGTTGTTGTTGTTGTTGATGAGTGCATTTAAATACAACAACTGAGGGATTGCAAGGGGGTTAAAAAACAAAGGACTAAAGCTTGCTACATTAATATGGTAGTTGAAGCCTTGACACTGCATGCAACTTCAGCCACATCAGAGCAATGTGCAGAAACCCACACGCATTATAAAAAGCACACATACTTACTAAAGAAAAGACTGGGTAACGCGGCAGCATAGGCACAATGGTTCCCCCTACTAGTGAAGGGAAAACCGGAGTTCTGTGCCACTTTATGAGCTCAAGAAACAAATAAAAATTGAAATGTGAAATACAACCCCTCATTTCCAAAGCCACCATATAGACTAAAATCTCAGATATGCAGATATTAGTAATCCAATATAATATCCCAAGTGATGTAAATGCTTCAACAAAAATGTGCAATTCAGGAAATTTGGATAACAATTTTTTTTGTATATGTTCAATAGGAAAACACACTTCAGCAAAGTAAGCAGCAAATTAATTCACGCCACAGTTGCACATTTCTTTTTAATACTACAACTAGATAAGAATCTTGAAATAGAAAAACTGTCATTAATGCTTGGAGAACAAATATGTGTAGCACATTTCATAGATAACATTTGTATTCCCTAATCTGATACTGTAATTTCCTTTGAATCTCCAGGTTTTGCTTCATTACCTTTCTATCCATATAAAATTAGATATTACTTTAGACAATCAATGTACATTTCAAATTAACCAGCTCTCTTCCTAATCCCAACAAAGGACAATAACATACATACAGCTTGCACATAAAACAAAAAGAGATCTTCTTTGCTAGCACGATCTATTGATCATTTCATATACTCCTAACCTATTTATATGACCTGATTTAGGTTCTAAGCAACATGGCCAATGTAATGCAATTGATTGGCTAGACAGTATTGACACACTTTGGAGACCTAAAGGAGAAGCAATGGGACAGAGAACAAATACAAAGCCATTTTATGTTTCAGTTCTATTGATTAGGAAACTTGCAATCCAGCTTCGCCTTAATTTTATTCAGTAATGGGTATTCAATATACTTCATTTCTTAAATTCCTCGTTAATTAATAGGAAACCTAATCAGTCGGCCTTTCTTTAAATTTTGAGTGTTACTATTTGCAATTTTACTTCGGGACTGATGTTTTATGCAAGTAAAAAGTAGTTTCCACATCGGATTATTGTTCCTAAAAAGTCTAAAGATTAGTTTCTCTAATCTTAGGATTGTTCTCTAATTTTCCAGTGCACGGCTATTTGTAGACCCTAGACAAAGTTGGTGTGTTGGTGCCTACTAGCTTCATCTTCAGGACTAACGTTCTCTCCTAAGAAGGTTATATTCAAGCTTGGCAGAGAAAATATTTGGTGAATGATGTTAGAATCCCATATCGCCAGAATATCTGGGCCATAGTCTTCTTGTATTGTCTCAGCCAATCCTAACCAATTAAGCTAACTTTTGGATTGAGTTAGGTCGGAGGTCTATATTATACACATAGTTGGTATAATAGCTAGATTTGATTGAGAAAATGAATGTTGAGCCTAACTAAGACCTCAGAAGCTAGCTCAAACGGTGAAGATGTCTGAGACTATATGAGGATACTACAGCTCATACACTTAGCATCGGGTATTATAACACTACCTCTCCTCTTGCACGCTCAAAGCTGGACATCTCGAGCGTGGAGTAACATTACACAGGTGCCCAACATCATGATATGTCTGGCAATGACACCATTACATTAAGTTGAGAAAATGTATCTTGAGTCGAACTCAACCCCAAAATTAGCTCAAGTGATGAGAATTGGATAGACCTTAAGGAAGAATATACTATAGTCCATGCACTTAAGCGGATATGGGATTCCAACAAATGACTTTGCTTTGGGCGTAAACTGCAGAACAGAAGGGGATTATTGGAGTGTTCACTCTTATTAACATAGAGAAGCACAGCTTTAGCATCCTTTGATCTCAACAGTGATGAGGGAGATCATTATACAACAGGAAGAAACAAAAAGCAAATGAAACAAGGGATGTAGAAAAGTCATATATTTGCATGTCCCGCAATTGGATTGCGTCCTACTTTCACATAACTGGCAGGAATACATTTGGAGAACTCAGAAACACCAGATGCATATCAAGCAAAGAACAAAATTCAAATACTTACAACATAAGTGCAGCAGAAAAATCCGGTTTGTTAAAACTAATCCCTGCGTTGCACTTGGTAAAAGAAGACGAAGCAGTATTGAAACCTATTTCACCACCAAGGGCTAAATCCTTGCTTCCAATAGCAGCAGAGAGCTCCAAGAGAGGGGAGGGATTCAAGCCAATACTGGAGTTGATGGCAGCATGTTGATGAAGGTACTGAACATCAAGCTGAAAATACAAACGTTGATTCCAAAGATTGATAGAGTTCACAAACCAAATTTAAATACAGTTTTTTCATATCAGCAAAACAAAATGCAGATTAAAATCTAGGAAATTGGAAAAAGACTGTACAACATACAAATAATGGTATCAACATATTTGACTCTCACAAACATGTGCATGAGTCAGACGCTAAGATATTAACAGGTAGAGCCTGCTCCCCTAATTGAAACAATAGGTTCAACTGCTTTATCCCTGTTCTACTAGATAGGAAAATAGATCCCACTTATAATTTAGAAACGGTGAGATTTTAATAATGTTGGCATTTGCATCATCTGAAAAAGAAAAAAGATTGAAATATCAACATTGGAAAACAAATTAATAGAATACTAATCCACGCACGCCCATTCAGATATAAAGTCTTTTTTCAAAGACAACTTGACAAGACAACTGTCCTTCAAAGTGCGGCATTGAAATGTTTTTCAATTTTGAGTTGGGTGTGAACAAGGGAGTCTAGATTTCATACATTATAAGCTATCCACCAGAAACTACCGAACATTCGGAATAAGAAAATAAAAAGAAGTCCAACATCCATGAAATGTTCAAGTGCATGTGTCTAACTCTTTCTATGGCTCATCACACATTGCGCACCATCACATTCTGAACATTAAGACGCCCAAGGAAAAGATAATGATTACGGGGTAAAGATGAACAAGTCATGGATGATAAAACATTAAATTGAACTACATGTTTACTTGCACGCACTGAAAATATCTAAGAATAACACCTAGTGGGCGGTATTCCTAAGTTTAGTTCACCTAACAGCCAAGGAGTATTCCTAAGTTTAGTTCACCTAACAGCCAAGGAGGCATCTCACCAGGTATCAGCTAGTTCACCATTTACACCTAAGCACTCGCCAAACAATTATCTGCCTGTGCCTGTACAACCAGAATGATGTTGCTCACACCAAGATGTACTAACTAAGTTGGAGTTTACTAGGACGGTAGCCCTATACAAGTCGAAAAGGAATAAAGCAGTAGCTGTATGAGCTGTTGTATCAGTTAGGCTGATTACTGCTGCATAATCTGTAATACCAGCAATTATCACAGTGTCTGACCACCAGTACAGCTATTATAAGAGAGGGGGGAGAGGGGGAGAGAGAGAGAGAGAGAGAGGATCATTTGGTCTCCAAGGCTAATAGATAATGTCACAATCTTTTTGTAGCGAAACAAACAGTAATTCTAGCACATGAAATCAGTTGTCATCTGTCTCACCTCTATTATTTTTCTCTACTTTTTCTAACTCTAACTATGACTCATCACCTATTTCTGATGAGTCAATTCATTGTATTAAATCACAAATGATGGTGACATAAATATATTACAATCTTCCTGCATCTGCATTCATATGGGTATGCTACTCTTTAGCTTCCATCAAGCCGACCATTTATCTATGCAAAAAGGAATTATTTACGTCAAAAGTAAAAATGAAAAAAGGGAACTCTTTGTAAAACTTACTACTATTCTGTTGTAATTGGCAATAATTATTTTGAAAAGCTGCTTTTTTTATCAGGAAAAGCAGCTATTTTTTATTCTATTATTTGTCTCTTTGGCCATAATATCTGTGATATCATGCACATTAATATAATTCTTCGGCACAAATATGTGTATCAGAGTTCAGACAGACAATATCAAGGAACAATCGTAAAAAGGTGCTCACCTTCAATCACAAAAAATACTTTGCTAGAAAATTTGAAAGAGAGTAAGAAAAAGTAACAGAGCAGCAAAGATTCTTTTGAATAGTACAGAGTAAACACAACTATTAACCTTGCCAGACTTGTGATCTGGTATGTTGAAGCCAAGGGACACTTTTGCAGATCGGAAAACTTCATTCAAAGTAACTTTAGTAGAGACCTGCATAAAAGATAACATATAAACTTCAATGAGAAGTCAATTCGTCAAAGGTATAAACAAGAGAAAAAAGGGTTAACTATATCTCATAATCACTTATTAGATTATCAAGAAGACAAACAGTTGTTTGGTCTTAGAGGCCGGCATTCTGCTCTTACATTGGAGTAGGTATCAACTTTGACATCAACAATTGTACTTCCGAGCTTATATTGAGTACTTATATCACCAACAAAAATTTGATCTTTCTTTACACCAGTAGCTGTTATTCCCTAACATGAGAAAACAAGGGAAGTTAGGATCAATTCAAATAGAACTCTAGAACAAGTAATAGGACATAGAAAAATTTTCACACTACATAACAATGATAAGAGTCAGCAACACCAAACTTCATAACCCACCAGCTACATCTATTGGTAAAGGTTCAAACTTACAACAGATGAAAGCATACCAAGTATGATTACCAACAAATTCACCCCCATCACTACCAAACAAATTGCAATCTTATGCAAATCAGCAAATGTATGAAGCATTTCAAGATCAATTTCAAGTGGACATACATTACCTAATGGAACAACATAATCAAGCAGAATCAAGATGCATTAGCAAATGTAACCTGTTCTTTTAGGCAATGAAGCACTTAGATCAAGCAAGCTTCTAATAACTTTTTTTTCCTTGAAAAATTATATAGCATGTGCAAAGCCCCCAATCATGGCCAATATAGAGGGAGGAATTTCTCTTCCTACCACAACCACAGGAAAATAAAGTACATTCTCTAAAGAACTAAGAACAAAAACGTCTTTCCACATTTATTTTTCATTCTCAATGGATTTTCCCTTTACTTGCAGACATAAAGTTATAACACCCAGGCACATGAAATAAACGCGATGATCATCTCAATCCAAAATAACTAAGGTTGATATTCCTATAAAACCAGTAGACACACAAAGTACAAGAAACTACAGTTCATAAAATCTTTATTTGTAACCCCAAAAAGAGAGAATAGTGAAACAGTAATTTTCACAAACAAATTAAGTTCTTACAAGTTCTCTTTTGGTTTTGCATTTTCTTTTACGAGATAAAGAATTTTATTAATTATGGAAAACTCTCCTGTCTACAAGCAGCATACCAAACTATAAAGAATCTACAACATAATCTGATTATCCATGAAAGACGCCCAATCTTCTACACGAACTGGAACCTCATGGGTACACCAAAAAGAAACAAGAAGTGTTATTCCTCAAATGTCAATATTAATTCTCAATAAATTGAAGATCTCCTATTCCTTTCTTTGCACGAGACCCATATGAGTGCTAGTGGGCTATAACATCTCACGCTTTCTGACTTATCTTCCTTCTTCTAGATCTCCCGCTCGGGAGTGCCTCCTTCAATATGCTTGGCATTTCCCATTGCATCCGGAACCATCTCAAGATCTCACACAAGTTAGCGAGTTGCAAGCGGAAAATTAAGGAATAGATGGTTTACATCTTCAACTGAACATTTGCACATGAACCACTCATTAATATATGTAACCCGTTTTTTCCCCTCAAACCAATAAAAAGGGCAACCTGAAACACTAAGATCTCGCTATACGCAGGGTCCGGGGAAAGGCCGAACCACAAGAGTCTATTGTACGCAGCCTTACCCTGCATTTTTGAAAGAGAACCTGTGACCTCCCACATGGCAGCAACTTTACCAGTTACGCCAACGCTTCCCTTCAGGGGAATCCAAACAAATAAATGTGGAAATTCATTGTTCCCTCAACAAGAGCTTTTGATAATACAACTTTACCGAAAACGATTATTTTCTTCTCATCCTACATCCATGAGTGCTAATTAGCATGTAATATATATTGCTTTTCCTACATTGCATGGAATTCGGTCACTTCCCACTCTTGAAGGTTCCTCTTGACCCTTACATCCCAATGAAGTCTTCCCATCCTTTTATAATATTCTTCCCAAGTCTGCACCAAAACGAAGTGTGATATTTTTAGTCCTCCATCCCCCTTCAATAATTCATATTTTTTCTGCAATCACCTCCCTCCATATAGCATGCTCCTCAATCCCAAATCTCCATAACCATTTCTATGACAAAGACTTGTTAGAAACTCGAAGATCTCTCACTCAAGGACCCTTCACCCTTTATTGGAGACGTAACATACTCGAGGGTGACAAAGTAGAACTTCCTAACCCCATATTCTGAATCCCATAAGAAATTCCCGACATTCAACCTAACCGGTGACACTAGACGGTGCATAAAACAATGACGTAAAGTACGTAAGGATGCTCTATAAAATGCTTCTAATTAATACTTTCTTCCCCTTTTGAAAAATATCTCTTTTGTCATCTTGATAGATTTTGATTTTCCCAAATCTATCCATCACAAGGCATCATGCTACTTGCCACCAAAGTCGCCCGACTCTCCCGGCTTCCTCTAGGATCAACCACTTGCCACCAAAGTCGTGTCGAGGATTTGTCTTACCTCCGTGAATGCATTATGAGAGATAGACACCGCCTCGTCCAACGTCTTCATTAGTCTACTGGAAAGCACATCAGAGATTATCTTGTAATTTGTAAATGCCTGCCACTGCACTTATAGGCCTGTAGTCCTTGAGATTTGTTGCACCCTCCTTTTTTTAGTATTATGGATATGAAGGATGCATTAATGCTTCTTTCAAATTCTCCGGTCTCACAAAATGCAGCGATGATCTCCATAACCTCTCCTTCGATAGTACTCCAACACAATCGGAAGAAGCCAAGGTGAATCCATCCAATCTCAGGGGCTTATCGTCTGTACAACTCGCCTTCCTCGCCTTATCTTTCCCCATCACTCTCTCCAATCAAATCACTCCCTACTTATTTCTCCTATTTGATTGAATGCTACCCACCCAACTTTGATCCCCAACTAACCTCCTCTTTATCTCGGCATTCATAAAATGTCACTATTGCCCCCTTTACCTCCTCTGCTTCCTCATATACCCCCTCACCTACTTCTACTATGAGCCAACATCAGTTATTAAATTAAAAATGTGCTAATTACTACTGTGTCAGTGATCAGCCATACGTGGAAATCTCTTACCTGATAATTAGGACTACTTGGAATACTACAAATGTACCAAAAGAATATGGCATGAGTAAATAAGTTTAAATGCCTTACCAAAATTCAATAGAAAATTTGTGTCTGTTATATACACACTCACATCCATTCTTCAATGGAGTACAATCTGCTAATTTAACCCTACAAGATGGTTTATGCATATACCCCTATTAAGAGGCACACGGAAGTGTGACCATGTAGGATTATATTACTTTTAAACTCTCTTCATTTTCTATTAACTTCAAATTCACTAATGAACCTCAGTTACACTATTAAATGAACAAAGGTGTGTAGTTACATGCTTGTTAGAGGCGCGCTTAAACCCTTAAGCTACTGATGTGCAGGTTGGGCACCTCACCTTGCTTATATGGTACTTAAGTGCAGGCATTAAGGCATGTCACTCATGCCACCTGCTCTGCCTTTAAGAGGGCAACACTAGACAATAGATATAGTTGAAAAGTAATATTTCAGGAATAACAAAATAGAATTTAATATAAGAAAACTAATTAGTAAAAACTTAAAACTACATCTTTACATCTACATTAGAAATTTAAAATGGTTTTGAACTTCATTCACATGATCCTATACTTCATATGTTTGTTTTATAATACTCCTGAAATAAAAAAAATAGAATTTAATATAAGAAAATTAATTAGTAAAAACTAAAAACTTAAAACTACATCTTTACATCTACATTAGAAATTTAAAATGGTTTTGAACTTCATTCACATGATCCTATACTTCATATGTTTGTTTTATAATACTCCATCTGTTCCATTTTATGTGAACCTTCTCGCTTTTCGAGATTCAAACTATGTCAATTTTGACAGACATTTTAAAATGCATTTTTCATCATATTAATATAAAAGAAGAATTGCAACTTATAGTACTTCTCATATAGTTTTTGAGTATCTAACTTTTAACTTTAAAATATCGAGTTAATTTAATTCAATTTAGCTTCAAAAATTGGTCAAATTGACTCTTGAAAAGCGAAAAGGTTCACATATACTAGAACCGAGGAAGGAGTTTTTTCGATGTATTTATCCAAATAAATATTGTTTTATGTTTACCTAATCCAAAATATTATAGTTTGTGTATATAGTTATTTTCTTACATGCCACACATCATAGTTTATTTTTCTTCATTAGCGTCTTATCATCATATTTCATGCATTAACTACGCCTTGCACTTAAAGCCCCAGCAAACATTTTCACGCGACAATTCTAGGACATCAGACTCTCAAACTGGAAGCCACATTATAATGAATTTCAGAGCAAATGGATGATTTTGTAAATAGAGTATACATTTTTATCCCATAACAAATAAACAAACTACAATAAAGAAAAAGAGATAATATGTGCAAGTGGAAAAGTTTGACAGCCTTCTGAAGCCCAATAGAAGATTTGACAGGCCAAGTAAACTAAATGAAAGATAAAATGATAGAATAAGCTAGTACCACTCCACTGGAGCTCGGAATAGAGAAGGAGAACTTCTGATCATAGTTGTAGTCTTTGGTCAACAGATCTGCACAATGCGGGCAATTTACAACCCATTAGAAGAGATTCTGATTATCACGAAATGCAAGCTCCCTTTCTGAGAAAAGATAATCTAAGAGATGGATAGAAGTTTCCCAAAATGATAAATGACTAAATCTTTAGATTAGTCTTTACATGATGATCATTATATAGAAATCTATTTAAGGAATTTTGATGATAACAAAAGAATCGAAACTCAAAACTATATACTTCACTTTGTTAGAACAGTCTAAATCGGAGTATTCAGTACGAAACAAATACGCTATCTATATAAGCAAACTGGTTTAGATCTGAGCTTAATTTGTCCTGCAGCAATCTCTGCACAGCTTCACGATGACCTGATGTTAGCTGACATTTAGCCCCACTTACTCCTATTCAAGGCTTGGAATAACGTATTTCAGCAAGTTCAGGAGGCATGTTCGGGCAAACTCAGCTTGACTAAGGTCTAAACACTCTCATATTTAAATGTTGAAACCCCATCTATTTATGACTTTCTCTGCCTATAATCAAGAACATATTTGGCATATTGTTCAGAGGGCTGATGAAAATGCAACCTGTAGTTCTGCACTTTGGGTTTGGCATAATGTCTTTCACTTTTCTTTTTTATTTTTCCTTTTCTTTTGGGGGTTATTAATGAAGGATTGGCCATAAAATATTCTCAAAAGCACGTATTACAATTTTTTTCTTTAAGACTTAATACGACTTTGAAAGCTTATGAGATAATACGAATTACATAAAATAATCCGCATTTACATAATATATTTACAAAGTCTGAATAAACAGAGAGTTAACATATGAGCCACAGGTTATAAGTACATAAATGGGGAGGCAACGTGTAACTTCTTCCTACAAGAGATTGTGTAGAGTTGGTTAAGCGAAGCACCAATACATGGTTGTCAATTGGCTCAATAATGGTACCAGTACACACTTGGGAGAGTCTAGTATGACGTTCCAAAAGATACAGTATCCTGAGGCTCAAATGTAGAAAGCACCTCCAGCGTAACAGGTTATATCAATGGTGGCAGGGTACTTAGTTTATCCTGGTTGACTATTTATGAGGTCTGGTTACCTAAACAGCCTAAAAAGGAAGACATGCTTGGTTCCCAATACAAATGGCTATGCTGATCAAGTTCAATAACTATGTTCGGTAGCACCACTAATATTTTACTTTTTACTTTTTACCTTCCAAACAAGTATCAAAAGCATAAGTAGATTCAGTACTCATTAAATGAGGATGAAGTATTACCTCTTGCCCGCCTCCCAATCTCTGAAAACGGTGCCGGGCTCTGGTCCATCTCTTGCTCAGGTGAAATAGCTCTGATCAATGTTGATAAACAATTAGCATACAGTAGGTTATCCCCACATGATCCAGAGCTACATTGTTAGATAATGAAGGAGGTAATGAAGGAACATGAAGGAAATACATATTTTCACACATAATGCATAAACCCAAACCAGAACCAAGCAACACGACATTTTGCATTTACAGTTGACAGGATAAACATTGTAACAGGCCAAATGAAGTTGTTTCTCTGTTTTCCTATCTCAATATTATGTGCTTTTCTTCATTAGCTCTATGACATTGCCTCGCTCACAAACAGAACATATCGACAAAGAATACATATCTACCAAAATTAATTATATCCAAAAAAACACTTAATGAATTTACTCTGTTCCAATTCCAACACCACCATAACAAATTTACTCTACGTATTGCTAATAACTTGTGAACTGGCGTGCAAAATAGAGTTTTCATCTCATAAACTAGAAAATATTTGTGATAACTACCTCATTTCTTAACGGTAACGAGCAGGCTAACTTTCACAAACCTCAACTATTCCGGTGGGTACCTACTATCTCCCACCAGCACACATACCGGGTAACTCTACCCACCAAGACTTGGACATATGGAAGAAATCACCTAATATTTTTGCCTTCATTGGGATTTGAACCTAAGACCTCATGGTCCTCCTCCCACTTTGTTGACAACTAGACCACACCCTGGGATGCACCTTATCATTTATGAATTGGCAAATAGTTTTCCATGATTACTATGAGCCAATTGCATTCCGTCGACTATATAAGCCATCTGGTTAATGGACAATTGTCACCCACCAAACTCCATACTGAATTTTTTTACTTTGCCATAAATACACTGAAATCATCAAAAACTGAGGAAATGATCGTCTCTTTAAACCCCATTTGCTTCATATTACTAACAGTGAGATATCAAAAACACAAGTCTTTAGAAAAAAAAACCAATATTTGACTATACCTAAATGCATCAAAAAAGTAATACCTAATATTAGAAATCAATGCAACCAATGATCAACCAACAACACCAAAAATAAAACCCTAAAATCCCCTCCCCGCAGTAAACAGCTATAGGAAAATAGTAGATGTATAAAATCACATGAATATTTAAGATTATAAATCTGCCAAACATATTGCATCATTATAATAAGTATCAAAGAGAAAATTAAAGCTTTGAAACTAAAACGGTACACACACACACACACTGACCTTGGTTGTGGAGACTGGAGAGAGACCAGGAAATCGGCGTCGAGATTTGGGTGCAAAGAAAATGAAAATGACTGAACCTTAGCTTAAACCTCTTTAAACTCTCTCTCTCTCTCTCTCTCTTACTTCAATGAGGGGTAGATTTGTCATTGTAGAATGTCATTTCTTCATGTTGGACCATGTAAGTATTGGGCTTGGGCTTGTTCCTAACATGAATGAGCTCAAAAGCCCTTTTGCGACCAGCTCACACTCAGGTTGGCCCAATAAATATTTGAAGAATTAACCCAAACAGCCGCTCACTCTACCACTTAAACTAAAAATAGCCGGTTAATTTATAATATATGTATTATAAATGTATAATTATGTATAATTAATGTATAATCTACGTATATGGCTAGAAAAAGTAAAAAATTAATATGACCGGCTATATGCGTAAAAACCCTATATATTTTCTATCTTTTACAGGTCGTATTAAGTAGGAATTTTTACAGAAATAGCCGGTTAATTCATTGTTTACTGTTTCTATCTAGTATATATAGATTATAAGTTGATTATATATAATTTTATATAAATTATACATAAATTATAAATATATTATATATCCGCCAACTAAAAGAAGTTTATCCATCTCATTCGCATGAAACATATATACATATTACAAGATAAATAACTAAAAGGTATTATCCAAGCTAAAGGTTAATTAAACAACATTTCACAAAATAGGGGATTTGGAACATTTGGAACATTTCACAAGAACGTCTTTGCAGCCAATATCCAAAGAGAGAATTTTTCAATACATCATAATGGTTTAGCTTATTGGCCGACCTTTTTAATGGACGTATTCTCATAAATAATAGCCTGACAATATATATATATATATATATATATATATATATATATATATATATATATATATATATTTTT
>ML260813.1:0-78303 GCA_005239495.1 Nicotiana undulata | reverse complement strand
ATATATATATATATATATATATATATATATATATATATATATATATATATAATTTTTTGTATATTTAGCTGGTGAATGCTATTAGTTTTTGCCAACGAAGCCAAATGTGTAACTTGTCCTATTGATATCTTAAATAATATATTATGGATGATGTTGTAGAATTAGCTCAAATAAGATAGACCATATCGAGAGTATGAGAGTCAAACTTGGTGCACTTTTGGATTTGAAATACATTTGTATTGGAATGCCTTGTTTAACAACAACAATAACAACAAACCCAGTAGTTTTCTACAAGTGGGGTAATGTACGCAGTCTTACCCCTACTCCCGGAAGGACAGAGAGATTATTTCTGATAGACCCTCGGCTTGAGAACAACTTAAAAAGAAAAAATAATTATAACAAGTAGAAATAACAACAAGATGAAATAGGATTAAATCCAAGAATGCAGTCAAACTCTAGGTAGTAATAGTCATCTATGGATAAAAAATATCATGCTAGCACAAATGTTAGCGAACTGAGCAAGACAAAGAGAAACGCTCGACTAGCTATGAACCTTCTACCCTAGTCGTTGACCTCCACGCGCTCCTATCTAGGATCATGTCCTCAGTAAGCTCCAGATGCGCCATGTCCCGCCTAATAACCTCTCCCCAAGACTTCTTAGGGCTACCTATGCCCCTTCTGCTACCTACCGAGGCTAACCGCTCGCACCTTCTAACTGGGGCTTCTATACTTCTTGTATTATACTTCTTGTATTAACATGCCCGAACCATCTCAACCTCGCCTCCCGCATCTTATCCTTCACCTTCACAGTGGTCGCTCCCACCTTTTTCTGAATAACTTCATTCCTAATCTTATCCAACCGGGTATGCCCGCACATCCACCTTAATATCCTCATCTCAGCTACTTTTAGTTTCTGGGTATGAGAGTTCTTGACCGGCCAACAATCTACTACATACAACATAGTCGGTCTAACTATAACCTAGTAGAAACTTACCTTTAAGTCTCAGCGGCACATTCTTATCACACAGGACACCTGAAGCGAGCCTCCACTTCATACATCCTGCTCTGTTACGATGCGTGACATCTTCATCGATCTCCATGGTACCTTGTATTATAGATCCAGGATACTTGAAACTACCTCTCTTGGGAATGACTTGCGTATTAAGCCTCGTTTCAATATCCCCTTCTTGGGTACCGTTGCTGAACTTGTACTCCAAATATTTCGTCTTGGTCCTGCTCAACTTGAAACCTTTAGACTCCAGAGTCTGCCTCCAAACCTCCAGCCTCTCGTTAATACCACTTCGTGTCTCGTCAATTAAAACTATGTCATCAACAAATAACATATACCATGGCACCTCACCTTGAATGTGTCTCATCAATGCGTCCATCGCCAAGTAAAATAAGAATGGACTAAGAGTTGATTACTGGTGCAATCCCATCATAGTCACGGAAAGTGTTCCAAGTCTCCTCCTACTGTCCTAACATGCGTCTTAGCTTCATCATACATGTCCTTAATCACCATAATGTAGGCTACTGGAACCTCTTTAGTCTCAAGCATCGCCAGAGCACCTCTCTCGGGACTTTGTCATATGCTTTCTTTAGGTCAATGAACACCATGTACAAGTCCTTCTTCATCTCCCTATACCGCTCTACCAATCTCCTCACAATTTGAATCGCTTCCATAGTCGAATGCCCCGGCATGAAACCGAATTGGTTCTAAAAAATGGACACATTGGTCCTCACCCTCACTTCAACCTCCATCTCCCAAACTTTTATGGTATGGCTTAGCAGCTTAATACCCCTATAATTTTGGATATCTCCCTTGTTTTTATATAGAGGAGTCATCATACTCCACTTCCATTCATCGGGCATTTTCTTCGTCCTAAAAATGATGTTGAATAGCCTAGTGAGCCACTCCAAACTTGTCATACCCGCATTCTTCCAAAATCCCAAAGGTATTTCATCTAGCCCGGTAGCTCTACCCCTGTGCATCTTACACATAGCCACCTCGACCTCATATACTCTTATGCGCATAGAATACCTGAAATTCCGGCACATTACGGAGTGCTCCAAGTCACCCAGCACAATGTCACTATCACCCTCTTCGTTCAGGAGTTTATGGAAATATGTCTGACTTGTTTAAAATTCGTAAATTATTTGAAAGATACAGTCAAAACTTTACTATAACTGTCATTTTCATGTTATATTATAATATATAATTCTTATAATTACACTTTACTATAACAGCTAAAAATATCTAAAACTAATAAAACAGTTACAGATAGGTTTGACGGTATAATCAAAGGATCATCTTTCGGCATCCACTTTCACTTAAGTGTAGCAATTTTAAATTAATTACGCAATCTGTAAGATACGTTAAAAGGGATCAATATATTCATCAAAACACAGACCACCCGTCATGATCAAGATTGAGATATCAACATAACTATTACGTATTTCATAAGGTATCGAGAAACGATAGACTACAATTTAGACCAAATAAAGGTCACGTTTGATAAATGAAGAGGTTTACTATAAAGATTCTTGTTACTTGGAAAGAAAAAAGTTACAACTTCACCAGCCACTTTTGGCCTAATTATTCAACTGCTTTCCTCATTTATTTCTTTTCTAGCTATTTTTATTTGGTTTAATTTCTTGAAAGAATATTTCTAGGAGCGTTGGTGCTTGCCTCCTGGTTACAGCCTGTTAGGATGATTGCTACCCATTGTATTGTATCGTATTGTTACTTTAAATATGATGTTTGTTTTGATTGTTACTTAAATTTTATTGTATTGTATTGTTAAATCCGTCGTTACATAACGACGAAATGTGCCACTTTATGTAACGACCGATTTGGTGTGGTCGCGTCGTTACCTTGTCTTTTTCTCTCAATCTCACCCTTCATTATTATTAAATAATTTTATTTTATCATTTACCCTATCTTTTTATATAATAATTTTTCTTTATAATATTACAAGTTCATTCTTTATATTGCTGGTGTGTGATATCATGAAACGATGACAAACGACATAATCTATCCAAACATTGTATTTATCAAACGATACAATACAATACGATATGATACATTATGAAACGATAAGTAACAACCATCCAAACAAGCTGTTAGCGGAATACTCATTTTANTATTGATTGTTATCTCCTCACTTTCTGCCTTTCAATTATTCAGACTCTACTCACCTAAACACTTCCTTCAACTTAAGGGCAAATTAAATGATCATCACCTGCTTTCTATGTAAATTTTATTAATTATTAATTGGAATGTACTTATTTTTGTGTGCGCGCAATTATATATAGCGAAGTAATTGAACAGAGAAAGTTAATATTGTGAAAAGGAATACAATTTTTGTTCAATAGGTACTACTTTTGATTTAGATGCCAATATGATTTTTTTTGACAAGTTTAAGGAGTCGTCTATGTATTCTATTTTCTTTTCTTCATGCGTTCAATCAAATGCCTATATATATATATATATATAGGCATTTGATTGAACGCATGAAGAAAAGAAAATAGAATACATAGACGACTCCTTAAACTTGTCAAAAAAAATCATATTGGCATCTAAATCAAAAGTAGTACCTATTGAACAAAAATTGTATTCCTTTTCACAATATTAACTTTCTCTGTTCAATTACTTCGCTATATATAATTGCGCGCACACAAAAATAAGTACATTCCAATTAATAATTAATAAAATTTACATAGAAAGCAGGTGATGATCATTTAATTTGCCCTTAAGTTGAAGGAAGTGTTTAGGTGAGTAGAGTCTGAATAATTGAAAGGCAGAAAGTGAGGAGATAACAATCAATAGGAGGACAGCAGCATAGCCACATAATAAAGCAGCTCCAATTTGGATACAAAACTTTGTGAATCTATTGCACAATTTCATCCATTGTAAACTTCTAACTCCAACCAATGCTATTGCTGATGCTTCAACTGCTGCTGATTGTGTTGCAAATACTGTGTACACAGCTACCTGGGGAAAAAATATAGACATACCAAATTAGGAAAATACTATTTTAACTTTTTTACGCTCGACAATGGATTCGATTCGTGAAAATAGTCATTAGTGCTTGTATTAGAGTAGACTGTCTAAATCACACCTTTCGATGTACGGTTCTTCCTGTGGTTGTGAGTGAATGATCGAGGATTGCTTTTTGCACCTGATTGCCTTTTTGATCAGGTCGTTTAAGGATTAACTATATGTAATCGTGTACAGATAGCAGGGAAGTAATTTGAAAACCTACTATTAGAAGTTAAAATATATAGATATTGTAAATATTTTTTACACTGATAATGTATATAACTTAGGGGTCGTTTCGCTGCAGGATTGAAAAAATCATCTTCGTATATAATCTTGCATAGTATAACATTATGTTTAGTTAGAGGAATTAAAAAAATAATCTAATGCAATTAATTCATGTGGCGTTTTTGTTGTAATAAAAAAGAATTCCAAATGTAATCATATGTAGTGTTTGGTTGGAAGTATCAAATAATACCCGCATTAAGCGGAAAATCTATGTTTTATTTTATACATGACAGAATTTGAAATATAAAGTTCAGCCAAATATTTTTATAACAGTCTTATTTGTTCCAGATATTTGTGGATATTATAACAGATTGATGTTATAGAAAACATATCTTATAACATATAATGAAATTTAGTATCGGAAAAACTTGGCCTTTATAATGAAGTGTTGTTATATAAGGATGATGTTATCGAGATGTCTGATTGTACGTGTTTTAGTAGTACGGGAATTATTGTGACCTGTCAAATGTCAAAAGAAAATAGCACGGACTAACCAGTTTTCGGACTGGTCATTCAAAAATAGCCAGCCTTTGCCAACTCATTGAAAAATAACCAATATTTTGCTGCAACAGCCAACAGAGACGGGCCCAGCATAATATACTGGAGTTCGGTGCACCTGTGTATGAACTTCATATTATGCAGGAACTCCATCACGGGGACTTCCGGCAACGTATACTATTATACTGGAGTTCTAGTATATTATGTTGGAGATCTTCCGTATTTTGAACAGTGTTTTTGTTCAGATTTATCTTTAAATAAAAAGTGACTAAATTTCGATTGCTTATAAAACTATGACTATTTTTAAATGACCACTTGTAAATCTAGCTATTTTTGAATTTCTCCCCTTTTTTGGCTAAGGAATTGACAGGCCCTTCAACCTCTATTAAACCGACACATTAGCATAGTTTTTTTAGTTAATCGTCCTTCGTTCTAATTAATTTGTGGTCTCATTGAATATGACTTGTCTAATATTTTCCAGCTCCTAGTAATTCATTTTCAATAATATTTGTAACTTAAAGAATATTTCTTGTTAAGCATGATTTAGCATATAGGCAGTTCTGTTAAATGTTTCGTTTAATTAACTCTTTAATAATGATAAATTGAATTAAAAAGTACTCTAATAATTGTTTCTTATTTTTTAGATCATCAAAAATCCAAAGCAGTCAAAGAAGAGGAAAAAAAGAAGAAATTAATTGTTCTAGGTTATAGCATTAAATAACATTAATATCTCAACTATTCTAGCTTTTAAAGCAACAACGTGGAACATGCTTATCAACCAACTAAATCACCTAACTAGTTCCAACTCTCGTTAGGTGTCTCCGTGTGACTTATAGGTCACGAGTTCGAACCGTGGAAAAAATCATTAGTTCTTGTATTAAGGTAGAATGTCTACATCATACTTCGGGGGAAGTAGTCACTATTTATTGCGTGAACGCTGAATACCTTGTGCAACGACTGCCTTTTTTAGGACCCGTTTAGCCATAGACTTTGCCAAAATATATTTGGACTTTTTTTTGGCAAATACATGTTTGACTAGAGATTTTATCTACATTTTGGCAAATTCCCAAAACCCAATACCCAAATCCCAAAACCCGTTTGGCCCAAAATATCACTATTATATTTTTTAAATATTGCCCAAACTTTTATATTTTATAAAAGAGCCCACCATTTATTATTTTATAACAATGTTGCTACGTCTTCTCGGGTCATCTCATAGTGTATTATGTAGTTCATTATAAAAATGATCATTTTGTACTAAATCTATTTATTTTCAGGACTATAGTTTGTGATAATATAATGAATGTAATTGATAAAGGTATTGTTGGGTATTTATAATAGTTTTTAGAACTTGTGGATATAAGTCATGTTTCATATTTTTTCAAAAACAAAAGTGAAATATGTTTTGAAAACTTATGTCCAAACACATTTTCTTCTTCAAACAAAATTTCACCCAAATCAGATTTTAAAAATAAATTTGAAAATCTATGGCCTAACGCTAGCTTATTTTGTTTGAAATAAAAAATACTTCAATAACCCCATCTTGTAAATCCCTACTTTACTGTTTAATAATATTATAGGGAGGAACCACCTATGGATGTGGTGCAGTGGATGAGACTGCTCTTCTCTTAACCAGAGCTCTCGAGTTCGCGTCTTGGGTATGGAAATTTTTTGGTAAGAGCGTTTCCCCCCGAATGAAGCCCTACACGGCGCGAATCCGGATATAATCGGACTCCAATGCAGGTACCGAACACCGGGTGAGCAACGAGAAAAAATATTATAGGGAGGAAGAGCAAACTAAGATAAAGAAATAAAACTAAGTAAGAAAAAAGGAACATTATTTTCAAGAAAATCTGATTTCTAGAGAGTTACCTGGTCTAAGAAGAAAAACAACCAATAATTCTTGTAAGACCTTTGTTTAATATCTCCCTTCGAACTAGTTGGAATGAGGAAACATCTTAACACTTGAAGTACACTATAACTGGCAACTGCAGCATCAATCCACACCAAAACACTATATATAAAACAAAAAATTGATATTATTACAATGATAAGTTTTAGAGAAGTTTGTTTCAAATATTAAGGTCAAAACTTTTAAAACTTTGTACCTATAAACAATTCCGACAAAAGATGTTCAACAATATTTTACTTATATAGTATATTATTTTTTGTAATATTTCGACGAAGAGTAATCGTTTGACAATCCTTATCAAGGCACGTGGCTTCTCCCTAACTATGTCACATAAATCAGAACAGATGAAGTAATATTACATATTGATGTCCATTTTAATTTAATGCACATATCAGGTAGAGTTAATAAACAATATACTCTGTATATAAGATACATATGCTGCGCATAATCTTTTGAAGGAAAAAAAAAGGTTGAGCGAGAGCAACAATATAATATACTTAAGTAAATGTTTTTTTAAAGATAAAAATAGGCAACTCTATGCACAAAGCATATCTCGCGTTCATGAGCTTGGGAAGGGCCGCCCCCAAAAAACATGCATGATGCACATAGAATAAGACTACCCTAATATAAGTACTAATGATTGCTTTCACAACTTGAATCCGTGACCTATACGACACATAGAAACGACTTTACCGTTGTCGAAGACAACGTAAATGTAGCATTTTTTAAAAGATGTGAAAAATTTCAAGCTACAAAAGAGAAGTACAAATGGAGGAGAAAGAAAAATAGAAACTCACAACAAGGAATCCAGATCTTTGAAGGTAGCTTTTCTTTCGACTGTCTCAAAGAGGAGTTTAGTTTGAGAATCAAATCCCACCAAACAAGCAGTCAAAACCAAGAATACAATAGCAAATAGCCTCAAGAAACCCTCTTTTCTTACAATATCCATTTATGTAGTTGTCTTCCTCTGCTAATTCGTCTTTGATTCTCAGAGTTGTGAATTAATTGAATGAATAAAATAATGGCAAAGGCAACATGCATTTTATAAAACTTATTTTGCATCTTCCTGTAATTTTCAATATCATTAATGTTTTGATTTTGTTAGTTGTGGCTGTAGGTGAGGATGGAGATGAAAAGTTCAGGTTTGTAAATGGTACACGTGAAGATGGGACCTTATGTGATAATGCAATTTCAAAGGGTTCATGCATTATTCCTAAATGTGAGTATATTATACACTTAAACATCTTTATAACAGTCTCGTTTATTCCGATATTTTTTTGCTGCTCACAAATATTATAACATAATATAAAAATCAATTCCGAAAACATTTGGCTTTTATATAGTGAATGGTTAGTGTTATATAGAAACTTATTAATTAAGTGGAAAATAGTCGTCGGCATTCTATAAGCGACTTGACCGTATATCATAGAGGATATGGAGAACTACCACAATTAGTTATATTATGTATATTATGGGTACTCACGACAACTTTTTTCTAATTAAGGAGAATTGTTTGAGCAACGATAAAGTTATTCGAGTCCAGAGACAGACCTACATTGCGGTCCTATAAGTTACGAGTCCGAGCACAGAGACAAACCTATATTGCCGATCTATAGGTCACGGATTCGTGAATCGAGCCGTGAAAATAGTCATTAATACTTATATTAAGATAAACTATCTACATAATAGCCTTTGGAGTGTAGCTCTTCCCCGAGCTTTGCCTGAATGTGGAATGCCTTGTGCACTACTCATGACAATTTTTCATTCTTTTAAATATATTGAATGAGTAGTAAATTGTAGAAATATCTTGTTCATTTTATTTGTATCCTTAAATTTCTCTATAACAGTCTCGTTTATTTCAAATATTTTTAAATGTTATATGTAGTGTTGTTATAAAAAACATATATTATAACATAACATAAAAATTAGTTCCGAAAAAATTTAATTTTTGCAGAAAAATATTATTATATAAGAATACTGTTACATAGAGGTCCAACTGTCTTCGGAATTTTATATGATTTCATGACACCACAACTTTTAGGGATTGCAATTTGTTTTTGGGCCGAAAGAAGTCTATAGAGTCCTTGGCCGAACGCTATTGTATAGGACGACGGTACAAAACAGCGTCCTAGGCTAGACTCTTGACCTTTATTGATGATAATTAAATTTCATTAAAGAAAAATTGAAAAATAAAAGTGAAGTAGCATATAAAATTACTCGCTGAATATGAGAGAGGAAACAAATATCCTCTTTACATAAACATATACTAGTACCCTTTTTATTTTACTAGTTCGTGATTTGCGTGTTGTGCGTGTACTCTGTATTATTGAGAATTATTTTAAAAAGAATATATAAATAACATTCAAAGCATGGTTTTAGTCACAAAAAAAAATATTAAGTAAAAAGTTGAGTTCTTCAAAATAATAAATATTGATCATGATATTGACACACATATAAAGAATTTTATTCATGATCTTATCTAAAAATATTTATTTAAGCAATAAACTAAATTAACGTATACAAAAAAAATTATTAGTAATTTGAAATTAGACTATCTTATGAATATAGCTTTTGTCTTAGTAACCATGTATGTTATTATTTGTTACATAGTAATCAATAAAAATGAACAATTAAGCTAATATATTTATTATAAAATTATAATTGATTTCAAAGTTATAAATATTAGAAAAAATAATTAAATGACAATTTCATCATATTTGAAAGTTATTTTAAGGGTAAAAAGGTTTATTAATATTTCGCTATGAGACTTTGTGCTTTTATAATAATTGATATATATATATTTTTATTGATTAAAGAAATATAACAACGTCTTTTGCTCTCAAGAAAAAAAAGGTATTGTCTTCTTTCTACTAAAATGAACTTGAAAATAACTTTTCAATTTTTTTTAGAATAGCTCTTAGATCTTCAAAAGCTATGTATTTCTTGCTAAAACTGAAAAGTTGAATATGTTCAAATAACTTTAGTTTGAACATTATTGAATGATGATTGGGGAATTTTATAGAGTACAATTTATTCCTTTATTGAGTTAGCTATATATAGGATCAATATTCATTAATTTATAAAATTTAAAACTTTTATTTTATACTTGAATATAACTTTTAGTAAGTAAATTTATATATTGAGATTAGGTAATTTTACCAAATAATAAAACTAAAAAGAAAATTGTGTGTGAGATTTAAGGATAAAGAATTTAACCAAAAAGATCTTCTAAACCTAAAAGGTATTAACGACAAAATAAATACATTTAATACTCCAACATAGGGAGTAGAACGAATAGGAAAAATTTAGGAAAGAATTTATTAACTTTCCTAGACTATTAATAATAGGAGAATAATTAAATAGTCATTCCTAAATTATATGAGAATTAATTGTATAATTATTCCTAAATATTAATGAAATACTTAAATTACTATTTTATCTAATGTGAACTCTATATTTTAAAGGGTAAAAAAGGCGAACGATATTTCGCTAAAGACTTTCGTAATTTTAATATAGTATAGCTATAGATGTGTGTTGTTTGCATGAACTTTATAAACAAAATTTATTTTTATACCTTGTGGTCTAAAATAATCCATAATTGTTTGTATGACTATAAACCATTTCACTAAGAATAAAATAAGAAATTTAAAGTGTAAAAATATATTATTTTTATGGGACGAACTAAAAGAAAGTAGTTACAAAAATTGAGACGCAAGGAGTAAAATATAAAAACAATGTAAAAGAAATCATCATAAAGTATTTTTACTTTCAGATTGTGAATAAATCACAAAACCAGTGTAAAAGAGAAAATATCCAAACAGTCGATAATGAGATCCAATACGAAGGATTTAATTAACAATTCTATTAGAAATCCATCTTTCTTCACACAAAATTGAACACTTCATCTTCACTCAAGTTTCACCCACGGCCACCGATGGTATCCCCCAAAAAAAAACAGTCATTAACTAATGTGTATACTATTTCAGAGTGTGCTTATGACATATTAGGTTGTCAAGGTGTGTCGCTCTGATGGCAAACACTCTCCGTTTTTAACCAAGAAGTTGTGAGTTCGAGTCGCCCAAAAAGTAAGGTGGGGAGTTCTTGAAGGGAAGGATGCCGAGGGTCTATTGGAAACAGTCTCTCTATCCTAGAGTACACACTATCCTCCCCAGACCCTACTTGTGAGATTATACTGAGTTGTTGTTGTTTAGGTTGGTTTTGGTTGTCTAATTTAAATGTCCTTCAAGTATTATTCCTCAGCAAGTGACAACCAATGTTTTAAAAAGTGGGAGCGTGAGGCGAGGCGCATTTTACCTCTGACGGGGCGAGGCGTAAGCCCCGAGACATGGAGCGTAAGTCCCACATATCTTTAAATTTTACTAATTTCAAAAGTTTTTAGATAGTATAAAATCAAAAATAGTTATAAAAATTATATTAAAATAAATTTTTTTTATAACAAATAATCTATTTAAACATTTATAAATTATAATTCAACTATGAATAATACAAAAAGTATGATCATAATATGCAAGTTAGCTGCAACGTCGTTATAACTCAAACATAAAAAATAAAGTATTATGTGACATAGAAAATATATATATCAACGTTGATATGCTTATGATGATATATATATCAATTGTTTGGTAACAGTAGACTAATCCCTTTTCTCTTCCCTTAAATCTCTTAATTATATTATGTGATTAACGTTGATATGCTTCTGATGATTCCCTGTTTTGAAAAAGATACGAAGTTCTTGTATGTGTCATTGTTGAAAATTCATGGCTTATCTTTAGCATATGATTTGATTTGTATTGTCTCGTGACTCACTTAAAATGAAAGAGTGAACTAATGAGTCAAGTTGAATAGAAGGGGGACGTGGGATTTGAAATTAAAAGGAAATAGAGTTGGGTTGGGCTCGTGGTACCTGCTGCCCCCCCTTCCTCCTCTGCTTTGAGAACCGTGTGAATGGAGAGTGGACAGAAGAGAAGGAGGTCCTCATACAGGGTCGCACACTTACTTGAGCAGTGCGGGAGGCTGGGGAATGGGTCGAATGAACTCCCCTTTATGTGACGTGATAATATTTCTGTTTTGTTATTGCTAGTTTTTATTGTCCGTTAGAAACATGTTTAGGCCGAACACATTTGGGTAGGCAAACCTTTAGGAATATTCGTGTGTTAGCTTCTTTTGAGGCGCGAGGCCCCCCTTAGTTAAATTGATCCGGGGAATGCCCTTAATGATTTGTACATATTAATTATTCGTGGAATGACCCGAAGAACTTTGTAAATGTTTTGGAGGCGTTGACGAGCATCATGGAGAAGTCATAGTATAGGTTAGTTTAGGATTTTTTATTTTTTTTTATTATTTATTTTTCCTTATTAGATGGGGACTACCTCGAGTCTTTTTGATTGTTTATTTTCTTTTTGTGTCTTTATACCCCAATTTTAGTATTCTTTAAAGCTAACTTGATCGAGTACGCAACCGTGATTTTCACGGGGCTCAGGGAATGCCTAACACCTCCTCCCCGAGTCAAATGAATCCCCTTACCCTGAATCTCTGGTGCAAACTTAGTTTAAGAGTCAAATATGTTTTGAAAGAAAATTGTCAATATTTTATTTAAATTAAAAAACGATGACCTGGCACATCGAAACCAAATGTCAAGTGGCGACTCTGAGTTATTCCTTTTGAACACAATCTTTTGTCACTTTCAAAATTGGAGAAGCCTTTCGAGCTTTACTAAATCTTTTTATTTATTTTAAGAGGGTTTAGTGAAGTTTTTTTAAAAAAGGGGTGTGACAAAATTAATAAATATTGTATCTCGTAAACTTGAAAAAAATAATATTTAGGAAAATAATTATCAAAACAATTATGGACTAGTATATATTAAAGACATAACAAAAGTTAATACATAAATACTTTTAAATGATAGATTTATTTAAAATTTACTATCATAGCAGTCTTAGTGGATAACATGCAATAATTTTTATTTTAATTATGACATAAAATACTCTCAATTTAGTGATTAATGATTGAGAAAAAAGTAATCTTGAATAGTCAACGATTTATTAAGAAAAATTGAGGATTTACAAGGTTAGTTACACACAATTGCATAAAGTTCTATTAGGTGAGCCTAATACGCAGGGCGTTGGGCATAAGCCCCGACGGTTGAGGCGTAAGTATCGTGGAACTAAGCCTCCCACATAAGTGAATGGGCGTTTTACGAGTGCTCCGCCCCGGACGAGTCCCAATTCTGCCTTTTAAAACAGAGGTGGCAACATATCCATCAAGATAAATTGCAACCTTTTTAATTTTTTTATTGTACTACATATAAGTTGCTTAAAATTCAACGTGAACTTGCATGTAGAAAATTGAGCGGAGAAAACTAGTGTGTAGGGGTGATACCAAGAGCAAAATGAGTTTCCAGCTAGAACAATTAGTGCAGTGTATATGTCAAAATGAGTTTGCACCTACTTTGTGCAGTAGCGGTCGAATTAATGTGTAATTGATGTAGACTTTTAACACGAGTACTCAAGATTTGTGCATATTCATTGCTTGATATATATTTCCTGTAATCAATGAGATGACTTAATTTGAGTTTAACATTTTAGCCTGTCCATGACAAAATTCTGCAAGTTCTTGATATATTTGCTTTGAGAACAAAATAACCTTTTTATACAACAGGTGGTGCTGGTGGATGGAACATGTGTGTATGTATAAAGCAAATGGGTCAGATTTTTGTGTAAAGAAAAATGGAATCTTGGAGGTTTTTTCTTGTATTGATTTGAATTAAGGGGCAAAAAAAGAAAGAAAGAAAAGAAAGCGGAATGAAACTACTATTGTTTAGCAGCTATTAACTTTCTATAACTACCATATATATAATTACTTGCTATAAATATTACTCAGTTGTTACGGCAGGGTATTCGCGTTGTTGTATTCATGAATACAGCAACAAGAAGCGCCTAAAAATCAGGACAGTGCAGCTGTACGCGTATGTATTTACATGTATTCGCGCCTTGAATTCATGAATACAACAACAAAAAGCGCCTAAAATCAGGGTAATCCAATTGTACGTGCATGTATTCACATGTATTCGCGTTGCTGTATTCATGAATACAACAGCAAAAAGCGCCTAAAATTAGAGCAGTCCAGTTGTACGCGTATGTATTCACATATATTCGCGCCATGTATTCATGAATACAGTAACGACAATCGCCTTAAAAATAGGTATGTCCAGCTGTCTAAGAGAGAAAAAACATAAATAACCTATTTCATGCCTCAACGATAATATATATCATAAATACTTATTTCGAATTAAAATATAAAAGATAGCTGTAAAAAATAATATTTTAAAATAATAAACCGGTTGTATATAAGAGGCTTTTAATTTCTTTTAGTCCCAAGGAAAAATTTAAGATTACATTTATATTTCATGCTTGTATTAAGTATTAATATCAAAATTATACTAGTATATAATCTATCCTATATTGGATGTGAGATCATAATCCCACAATTATAGTGTTCCGAACCAAACGACACCTAATAACTCTCCTTCAATGTTAGGTAGATGGTCTTATTAAAGGTTCTTGATTATAATCAACGTGCTAAATTGACAATTTTGAGTGGACCTTTTCCTTAAATTCACCGAATTAAAACCATCGATTTAGTTTAGTGTTTTAGTTTACAGATGTTTACTTGTTGTGAGTCTCCACTTTCTTTTGCGTGGAGTTCGGGAAAGGGTCGGATCACAAGGGTATATTATACGCAGTCTTACCCTGCATTTCTACAAGAGGTTATTTCCACGACTTGAACCTATGACCTCCAGGTCACATGGCAACAACTTTACCAGTTACGCAAACGCAAATACATTCGTTAAGAGTCGAACTCAAGACCTCTGCTAACTAAACGAGCACACTAACCACCTAAGCTACTAAAGCAACTTTAATAGATGCCAGAGTAAATTTTTTTACATTATTAAGTTATATAAAATAAGTAATTTCTACAAAAACGGTCTTACAAAATGAGAATAAGAAACCACTTCATTACTTCAACCACTCACAGTGCACTGATACTCTAAAATGCTTTGCACCATATATTTTATATTTAAGCTATTGGAAGTGCACCAAATAAGTAAAACTATAAACCAGAAGAGCATACGTTTAAGTAAATGTGCATATAACACTTTAATATTTTTTTCCAACCACAAATTAACAATGTAAGAGGTCGTCTGATTTTGCACGTTATCTCTTAAATAAGTAAATAAATGCCAATAAATTTTAACTAATTTGTGTTGTACGCGCCTTACTTGAGATTATGGTGTCAAAAGTAAAAGATATGACAAAGGAAAGAACACTGAGGGATTGTCTGGTTCAGATCAAGCCAAATCCTATATGATATGGAATAGAAACTAACAAACAGTTTGATAGAAAATTCATACCGATATTAGCTAATTAATATTAATTATGCGAACTTGACCGCGTTGCATGTTGTTATTGATTTGGCACAAACATGTCCCTGTCGTTTGATACTATTACTGTCAATATGCCCTTATGCCCCATATGGAGGGCATATATAGTTGGTTTCACACGCATAGTTGTTAAAGTAGGAGTTACATGATAATTAGAGTCACTATTGTGTAATTAGCTAATTAGTTAGTTAAAGAGAGTGATTAGCCACTAACTATAAATAGTGGCAGTTACACTACTGTACAGTCAGTTTTTCTCCTTCTTCCTCAGAATGTATCGACTCTCTCTCCTTTCTTCTTCTTCTTCACTTCTTCTTCATTCTGTTTTCATTTCGATCTTAGGTTGATAATTCAACCATAATTCACATGGTATCAGAGCTCAAGCCACAATTGTGAGCTGAGATTATAGGTTCAGTAAACAGATTCATCAGATTCATCAATTGAGAGAATTTTTTTCTCCTCCTCTGTTTCTGCAACAATGGCGAACACAGATCTCGATCACAACCATGCATTGTATTTGCATCCTTCAGATACAACGGGAGCTCCGATTGTGTCAATTCAGCTGATCGGATCAGACAATTACTCGATTTGGAGTCGTGCAATGAGAATCCAACTGTTAGGAAAGAACAAGTTAAGGTTAATTGACGGCACACTAAAAAGAGAAGATGTCGAAGAGAATCTAGGTCATCAATGGGATAGATGTAATGCAATTGTGCTGGGTTGGATTATGAGTTCTATTTCAAAAGAGTTAATGACTGGAGTAGTGTATGCTAAGGATGCATGTCGAGTTTGGGAAGACTTGAAGGAACGATTTGATAAGGTAAATGCTTTCAGAATTTATCAGCTGCATAAGGAGATTGCAACCTTGTATCAAGGATCTAATAGTGTATCTACATACTTTACTAAGCTCAAGGAGCTTTGGGATGAATATGAGAGTATGATTCCAGCTTGTCGTGATAGAGAATTTGTTGAACATTTACATCGGCAGAAGTTAATGCAGTTTTTAATGGGACTTAATTAGAATTATGAACAAACAAGGAGTCAGATTCTCATGAAAAATCCTACACCTAATGTGAGTAAGGCATATGCGTGATCATTGAAAGAGAAAGTCAAAAAGTTGTTTCTAATGTGTCTGTAATGAATGAAAGTTCAGAAGCCACAACATTCATGACTACAAAAGGAAGAAATTTTCAGGGACAAAATCACAAAACAAGGAAGAACTGGAATCTGTATTGTGATTTTTGCAAAATGAAAGGGCATACCAAGGAGACATGTAATAAAATAGTAGGATATCCTACTGATTTTAAGTACAAGAGGAGAGGATCAGGAGCCAATGTTGCTAATGCTAACAATGCTTATAATGTAAATATTGAGAATATAATCCTAATGTTGCAGGGCCTAGTGCAGGAAGGATTGAAGCAGCAGATAAGGGATAAATCAATGAACTTCCTAGACCACCACAGTTCACAGCTGATCAGTATAATCAGATCATGATGATGTTGAACAAAGATGTCCCACAGAACACAATGGCTAACATGGCAGGTATGATGCAATCATCCATGGTCAACACTGCTAGAAAATAGTGGATCATAGATACAGGGGAAACTAATCATATGATATCAGATTTAAGTATGTTACAAAATATTAAAAGACTTGATTCCTGGAGTTGTAGGAAGGTCTATATGCCTAATGGTCAAGTGAATCTGGTATCACACATAGGTGATTGTGTAATTTATAAAGGACAAGTAGTGAAGAATGTGCTGTTTGTACCTGACTTTCAGTACAACCTCATGTCAGTCTCTAAAGTAACCAGAGACCTTCACTGCTCAGTCAATTTTTCCCCTCATTTTTGCCTATTCCAGGACCTCTCAAGTGGGAGGATCAAGGGAATTGGTAAAGAAAATGATGGATTATATCTCTTCTTACCCGTTGATGTACGAGAAGAGGTGAATAAATGATTAAGTGCACAAGAAAAAGAGGTTGATGTCTCTTTGTGGCATAGAAAGCTATGCTTCAGGAGGAGCCATGAGGGAGATTTTTGGATTGCCAATTGAAAACTGTAGAAATATAATAAATAAATGTGATGTTTGCCCTTTAGCTAAACACACAAGATTGCCTTTTCATTCTAGTGACAGTAAAAGCACTAAGATTTTTCAACTACTGCTTTTGGATGTTTGGGGTCCCTATAATACTTCTACTGTTGATGGTAATAAGTATTTTCTAACAGTAGTGGATGACTATTCTCGTGTGACATGGATATTTCTGTTGAAATTCAAAAGTGATGTGTTTGTTATATTAAGATATTTCTTTAAAATGGTACTCACTCAGCTCTGTACTATGGTGAGGACAGTGAGGTCAGACAATGGAGGTGAATTTGTAAATCATAATTTTACCAATCTGTTAAAAAAATTAGGAATACTGCATCAAAGAACATGTGTCTACACTCCTCAACAAAATGGAGTAGCTGAGAGGGAGCATAAATACATACTTGAAGTGGCAAGGGCTATTAGGTTTCACGGACATATCCCTGTGAGATTTTGGGAACATTGTGTCTTGGCAGCTGTGTATATTATCAGTAGACTACCCTCAGTTGTGTTGCAGGGTAAATCACCCTATGAACGTTTTCATGGGAAAAAGGCCAAGCTTACTTCATTTGAGAACTTTGGGATGTCTATGCTATGTCAGTGTCTTGCCTAGGCAAGACAAATTCAGTGCCAGAGCAATCAAGGCAGTTTTGATGGGATATTCTAATGTTACCAAATGATATCTCTTGTACAACTTGGAGAAAAGGGAATTCTTCATCAACATGGATGTTATTTTCCAAGATGAGATATTTCCTTTTAAAGATATTGAAGGGCCTATTTCACCACCTTCCTGTCAGGAAGGTGTCTTTCCTAATCATCCTTCTTATTTTGCAGATATTATTCCTAATGTTCCTACTTTTGTGGAAGCCACATTGCAGCCTCAGATTTCTTTGGATCATGATTCACCAGGAGCTAATGTACCAGCTCACACTGATGTCACTTCTCCTCCTACTTCATCCGTTGGTCCTCAAGTACAACATGCTGATTTGTGTGGTACCTCCCACATTAGCATTGAGCATGATTCCCATCAAGATTCTAATGTACCTTCAGTGCACTCCACTGATGATGAAGTCTTTGAAGAACCTATCATCTATTCATCAGATACTTCAACACCATTGAGAAGGTCTGGAAGAGTCACTAAGCAACCATTATGGTTGACAGATTATGTGGTGCCCTTACCAGCTAAGAAACCTCACTCTATGGCCAATTATCTCTCATATGCTCAGTTATACCCTTCCTACAAAGCTTATTTAGGGGTCTTCTCAGCAATCACTGAACCTACTTCTTATTATGAGGCATGTAAGGATGCTCGATGGATAAAGGCTATGCAGGAAGAATTGGAAGCATTGCAAGCCAACAACACATGAGAGTTGGTATGTCTGCCACCAGGAAAATCTCTTATTGGTTGTAGATGGTTATACAAAGTTAAACTCAAGGTTGATGGTGAAATAGAAAGATTCAAGGCTCGACTAGTGGCAAAGAGATATAGTCAGAAGGAGGGCCTTGACTATAATGAAACATTTCCCCTTGTAGTTAAGATTGCTACTGTGAGGACAGTCCTTAGATTGGCTGCTATGCAAAATTGGCATATCCAATAGATGGATTTCTATAATTCCTTTTTGCAAGGGGATCTGGATGATGAGGTTTATATGGAGTTACCACAGGGCTTTTCAAGTCAGGGGGAGACAGTTGGCAAATCTAAATTAGTTTGCAGACTTGTTAAATCCCTGTATGGACTGAAGCATGCCAGTAGACAGTGGAATTTGAAGTTGACAGAAGCCCTACTAAAATCAGGCTTCAAGCAAAGTGGTCTTGATCATTCATTGTTCATCAAGCAACATCAAGATGACATAGTTGCCATTCTTGTTTATGTTGATGATATGTTGATTGCAGGAAATAATCAACAACTTATAAAGACAACAAAGGATTCCTTGCACAAAGCATTCAAGGTTAAAGACTTGCGAGAACTGAAGTTTTTTCTGGGAATGGAATTCAGCAGGTCGAGCAGAGGTATTTTGGTAAACCAAAGAAAGTATGCTTTGGAAATCATATCAGAGTTGGAGCTGGGGGATGCCAAACCAGCTTGGACACCCCTTGAAGTCAATGTGAAGCCAACTATACCAGAATATGACAGGATGATAGGAAATGAAGATGATACTTTACTTGAAGATAAAGGAAAATATCAAAGATTGATAGGAAAGCTACTGTATCTTACACTAACAAGACCTGATATAGCATACACAGTTCAGACACTCAGCCAATTTCTTCAACAACCTAAGAAGTCTCATTGGGATGCAGCTATGAGAGTAGCTAGATACATAAAAAGGGAACCAGGCTTAGGGGTGTTATTCAGCAGTGAGAAATCAGATAAAATATCTGTGTTCTGTGATGCAGATTGGGCATCATGTCCCAACACAAGAAGATCAGTATCAGGCTTCTTGGATAAGTATGGTAAATCACTAGTTTCTTGGAAGTCTAAGAAGTAGAGTACAGTTTCAAAAAGCTCAGCAGAAGCAGAATATAGAAGCATGGCCAGTGCTGTTTCAGAAGCAGTTTGGTTGATTGGTTTACTGAAGGAATTAGGAGCAGATGTAATGTTGCCAGTTGATCTATACTGTGACAACACGGCAACTTTGCAAATAGCTGCCAACCAGTGTATCATGAAAGAACCAAACATATCGAGATATATTGCCATTTTGTCAGGGAGAAGATACAAATGGGACTGATCAAAACACATCATGTTGCTTCCAAAGATCAATTAGCAGATATATTGACAAAGGGGCTCACCAGATTACAACATGAATCATTGACTAGCAAGCTGGGAGTACTTAATGTTTTTGTACCCGCCAGCTTGAGGGGGAGTGTTAAAGTAGGAGTTACATGATAATTAGAGTCACTATTGTGTAATTAGCCAATTAGTTAGTTAAAGAGAGTGATTAACCACTAACTATAAATAGTGACAGTTACACTACTGTACAATCAGTTTTTCTCCTTCTTCCTCAGAATGTATCGACTCTCTCTCCTTTCTTCTTTTTCACTTCTTCTTCATTCTGTTTTCATTTCGATCTTAGGTTGATAATTCAACCATAATTCACAATAGTTCGAAGCAAGTACTGAACGATAGGAACATGTCTGTGCTAAAATATTAACGACGGCAAATCGTTATTGTGGTCCGATCGAGGGCTGAGGTCAACTGGTCGTAGGCATCCCTTTTCAATCATACATGGATTGTTGTGATCAGCTCCATTTCATACTCATCTTATTGTTCTTATTGAGTCCGTGATCTGTGATGTTAATTTAGAACGACTTTTTAAGTTTAGCAAAACAAGTTCCAAGAGTTGGGTGAGAAGTTCACGTGAATTATTAAAGAACTTAAAAGACATATAGTTACGACAACTAAAATAGGTTGCCTAACACACCAAATTAACACATTGAATGAAAGAAGCAGAGGAGGGATTTATAAAACAATTTTGTTTCTCTTTTCCGAGAACGTAACAATTATGTGCTATTTCTGGATTTGATTATATTTTTGATGAACTGATTATACGTAAGTTAAAACGGTATTCTTAAAAAGTCGTTAAGATATTTGTCTTCCAAAACATGTACACATGCACAGTTTCATATATATCGCCGTTTGCTTTCCATGTTTTTTAATTCACTTGCCACTTGAGTGATCCTTAAAAACCACTTTCACACAAACTATCTCGATCATACATAATTCTACGTTCGAGGAATATGCCGTTTATAATTAAGTCCTCAATCAAGAAAAATAAAATTCGAGAAATATACTGCTTAAGTCCTGATTAGTCAAGAAAAACAAACTAAAAATATCACCGAATATACGTACGATTAACCTTGAAAACCTTTGCCTGCTTGGAGGTATCCGTAGGCCCACACATTACAACTGACCAGAGCCAAGCCCAACTATTACAACCAACAGGCGCCTGGGTGTAACGTCCTGAAAGTAGACATATAAAATATATCGCTTTTCGCATATCAGTTACTCTTATCACCCCATACATGGAGAAGGTAAGTAAGTTCAAAGCCTAATTTTCGCAATTATGGGTCCACAATAATCACCGGCTCGTCTCCATATGATACATCCTTGTTGTATTACGCAAATGAACATACATCGGATGATCTTGCGTATAATTAATTTTCACAACATACATACATACAATATAAAAGATACTACTACGCTGTTGCGCTAAATTATTTTATCAAAAAGTTGTAAATCTTTTTGTTAAATTAATTAATAAGAAAATAATGGATGAATCCTAATTAAATACAATAACATCTAGATTTGAAGTTTGAGTATGTTGATGAGATGGGACCGTGTTTAATGTTAATGAAAGCAGAGTAAAATTTCAATGATTATCAATGAATGTAACGACGAGAATATGCATTAAATATAGATAGTGACATTAAATGTAATAAGAAAGAATTTGTCACCCAAATATTAGATGACTCGGATGATTCCTTCTTCTGACAATAACGCGTTGCAATATAAGATGGATAAGGAATCCTTAGATCTTGTGAATAAAATCGGCATATTGAACAATGAAATAAGTAGACAAGACAAGCTTTTTGTATGTTCTTAATAGTCAACCCTTTACGATATGTTCTTATCAGAAAAGTGAAGATCCCCTTTTGTTCCTTATCTTTTCCTATTTATAAGGGATATTCCTAGAAAACCTTAAAAGTAAAACTGAAAGAATATTTTTCACTATTCTAAAACTTATTCTAGCCATTACTGTTACTCACTCTCTACACGATCTCGGCGCTAGTCCTTCCTTAGCCAACTCCTCGCCACAATGTCGTGGTTGGGTTTGACCTTGACCACATCTCGTTCATTTGCCCCCATTATACTCAGCCTATTTTTTACCAATACACCAATAGCCTCTACTATCTCATAAGAGGCGGAGGGAGAGGATTAGCTGCGGGTAGTGTTAAAGCCAAATTTTTTACAAAGAGTGTTCAAGGTTTAACATATATTTATAAAAAATTTATTTTTATTTAATATATATAGTATAATTTTTTATATACTCAATATAATTATCTGATGAATGGCGTTCAGTTGAATATCCTTCATTCTAGGTGGCTACGCCATTGATAACGGATTCAGACGAAACTAATAGTTTTTGCTTAAATTTTTTATTTGTACTAAATTTTTTATAAATATACATAAATATTTAACTGTGAACCCTTTAACTAAAACGAACTATGATTTCGATAATAAGTTTGGAACCGGCCATAAATTTCAAATATTAACTTCTATGTAAATTAACTTCAATTATTTTTCGAAGAAAATTTTCACAGTATGCTGCTATATCTGAACCCATTAATGTCAGGTCCAATCAAATAATCGAGAAAAAAAAAATTAAAACCTAGACAGAAGAATGAAACCTCTAGTTAGAGACGACTCTTTTTCATTATTTATATCACATTATCACCTAAATTGCAAGGAATGTCAGAGGTGATGACACGTACCCTAAATTTTGATGAGTCATGACCTCACTCTCTTGACTGCTTCTGCATGCAAAACTCTGAGATAGAGGAATATGTAAATGGCAGATGAATCAATAAAATCTACTCAGTCGGCACTCGGCACAAAACAATCATTTATTCCCAATTTCGAGAACATCTTTCCTCTTTTAGTATTTCTTATTTTAATTCTCTCAGTTTTTTAATTAAGAAAATCAAATAGTCACTTTTGTAAAGATTGCCAGTAAAAAATCAGCTCGGTGCACAAAGTATATAATATTTACGTAAAATTCGAAGGAAAATCGTATCTTAAAAAAAAAAAAGGAAGCCCAATATATTAAGTTTCGGGATTCGGAAAAAGGGTAGATCATAAAAGTTTATTGTACACAACCTTATCTTATATTTATGTAAGAGATTATTTTTACAGTTTAAATTTATGACTTTTTAATACATGATAGCAACTTTACTGATTACGCTAAGACTACCCTTCGAAAATCATATCTTTAAATATTATAAAGTATTAACGATTATTTTTACGATTCCTTCTAAACCTCCTCTCGTAAAACTACTTATAAATGTTGTGTTCTAACTTCTAAGATAAACAAAAAGGTAATCATCATCACTGTGAAATTAATACTTCAGAAAGTTAAATTTTTGATGAACTTTAAAACTAGTGTTAATTAATTACAAAATCTACGCACGCTTACAGTAACAAAAATGTAAGTGAACGTAATTTTTAGTGCACCAAATGTGTAATAATTAAATAAATATATAATCAATCTTCTTTATAATAATATTTTTATATAATAATCATTCATTATAAAGCTAAACTTTTCTTAAAATTAATTTTCATATTATGTTAAAAAATATATCCTCTAAAATAACATTTATCATAAAAATTTAACTGTATATACTTGCAAATTTCTTATCATCAATAATGGAATAATGAACAAACCGAGCTATTTAATTTATTAATTTAACCATTTTATTAAATTTCACAAAAAACTTACCCTTATCTATTCAACCATTTTATATGCAAGCTGTCTTTGTTTCTTTTTACCTACACATGGCATCCATTGAACCTAATTTTTAGGACACAATTTTGTCTCTTCCATTTTCAATCCTCTATAAAATGACAATGCCACAAATAACACTTAAAACAATATATATACTCTGAAAATGTCTTCTTTTAATATTAAACTTAGTTTGGTTGTAGTAATAACACTTATAAGTTTTTTCGTTGTTGAAAATTCTGCTAGTGATTTTAACCAAGATTTTGGTATTACGTGGGGAAATGATAGAGGAAAAATACTAAATAATGGAGAGCTTCTTACTCTTACACTTGATAATACTTCTGGCTCTGGTTTTGAATCAAAGAAAGAATACTTGTTTGGTAAAATTGATATGCAAATCAAATTGGTCCCTGGAAATTCTGCTGGCACCGTCACTGCTTACTATGTAATTTTTATTTTATTTTTTGTATATATTTTTTTTTATTAAGGGAGTCTTGGCTTAACCGGTAAAGTTGTTGTCATGTGACTAAGAGGTCACAGTTCGATCTTTCTTCGGAACTTATGCGTAGCGAGAGCTTAGTGCATTGGCTGTTTTTTTTATTAGATTATTATATAAATTATTTTTTTCTCAAAAAGTTGGTTATTGATATTATTTGTTATTTTTCTAATGTGTTTTTTTTTTTTTTTGAAATTTAGTTGTCATCACAAGGATTAAATCATGATGAGATAGATTTTGAGTTTCTTGGGAATTTGAGTGGAGAGCCATACACTGTGCATACAAATGTGTATACACAAGGGAAAGGTGAAAGAGAGCAGCAATTTCACTTGTGGTTTGATCCTACTGCTGATTTCCACACTTATTCTGTCCTTTGGAATCCACAGACGATTGTGTAAGTAATCTAACAATTATGTTTTAAAAGTTATGTATTTCTTTTACTTCTAAAAATGTTTTTGCGTACCACGAAAATAGTAACTAGGTCAGGTTATTTTTTCCCTTTAGATATGTACTCCCTCGGTTCCAGTGATTTTTTTGCCCTTTTTTTTTGTCCAAAATAAATGATTTTTTCAAATTTCGAGAATGAATGAATTATTTTTTTCTTACATTGCTCTTGGAGTAAATAACGTTGGAGTATGTGTTAGAAATATTTATGTGGGATAGTAAAAGTTAATATGGTTAATTTTATTATTAAACTAATGCTAAAAGGTGAATTTTTTAATCTCTCTGAAAACAGATAAAAGATTACTTATATTTTTGGACCGGAGGGAGTAGTGTTTAACTTATCTATATATATTGACATTTCAGATATTAAATTCGGAACTCATTTTATTAACACCTTATCATCTTTATGTCGCTACCATATAATTTAGAGCATATAGGGGTCGTTTGGTACGATGGATGATCAAAAGTAATATTGGGATGAAAAGTTAGTATCGCTTCATTCCTTTGTGGTTACTAATCTTGAAGTAAGTTATTTCAGAATTAAAAATAATATTGGGATAACTTATATCTTTCAGAAGGTGAAATAGTGATTCCAGGAGAAAACAATAAAAATAATTCTTCAGGATTAATACAATATACCAAACAATCAAGCATAAATAATCTTATCATAACCAATCCTAATTTATTCCGGAATAACTTGTCTTCAGACCTGATCATGACCTATACAGTTCAAATCCTGGCTCTATTTATGATATCAAACGTTATTTTTCATATTATTATTCAAGGACAGTTAGCTATAGTTATCTTTTCGATGATCTGATAACACAGAAATGATTCTTTAATTTCAGTTTTTCAGTGGACAATGTACCAATAAGGGAGTACAAGAATTTGGAAGATAAAGGTGTGGCATTTCCAAAATCACAACCAATGAAATTATACTCAAGTTTATGGGATGCTGATGAATGGGCAACAAGGGGTGGTTTAATCAAGACTGATTGGAGCAATGCTCCTTTCTCTGCCTCTTATAGAAATTTCAATGCCCATACTTGCACTTCTAATTCTTCTTCTTGCACAATTTTAGCAGCAAAATTGGATCCTGTGAGTCAAGAAAGATTAAGATGGGTGCAGCAAAAGTTCATGATATATAATTATTGTACTGATACTAAGAGATTTCCTCAGGGTTTTCCTCTAGAATGTAGTACCACTTAATAATATGTAGTAACTTATGAAAAAAAATTAGAAATAAAATATGTAGAATGTTTAGTCTGTATTAATTAATAACCTCCTCTTTATGTGCCTCTTTTTTTTTTCTCTCCTTAATTTTTATTGTGGCCTAGCTAAGTGGTAATTAAGGAGGAGGGTTGCAATTCTATGTTGGATGTTATTGGAAGTATTGTGTAAATAATATTATATAGTATCGTGTTAGTAATGCTATGAAAAGCTTCTCCCGGACCGATTTGTTAATTTTCTTTTTGTTTTTGATAAATCATTTCGAATTTGTGCAATTTTGTCACGATTCAATTTACCTTCCGAAGAGTATCGTGACAGCATTTACTCTCTTACTCTCTGCAATTAAGTAAGCTTACTTTAAATAAAACTAGAAAGTACATAGGAAAAATCTCTATAAGATAGAATATAAGGGGACTCGGAGAATTCTGCGGACGCGGCAGAAATACCTTGCGGTCTCCTAGAATCAGCAGTAACAACTAGTCACGAGGTTGATAACTCGTACCTGATTTACACACGAAAATATATGCAGAAAAGGATATGAGTACATCATATTTGATACTCAATAAATATTAAGTCTAACCCCAATTAAGTAGTGACAAGGTCAGGTTAAGGCTCTATTGGATTAAATAAAAATCAATTTAAAGCGGTACGAAAGATAAGTAATTTCTACTATAAACAATTAAAGAAAATATTCTAAAACATAACAGTAAAGAGAGTCCTTGGCTCAGAACAAGGTAACACAAGGTGGAATTTCCCGGGATACTGTCCCGTAGTTTCAGATAATTATGCAGTACATCAGACTCTCCTGAAATACGTCCGTAATCCCAAAATAAATGTGCAGTGCTGGGGGATCTCCCAGAATACGTCCGTAGTCCCCTTAAATATGTGATGCGAGGTGAATGACAAGTAAGGCATCAATTTATATAGTTCATCTAATTACAAGTAGGGAAAAGTAATAACTAACTAAGTATGGCGCACATAGTGTCAGATAGGCAATTTAATACTAAACAGGTAAGCATGCTTTTCTAATCTAAGTTAAACAATTTAACACATTAAAGCAATATAATAGGAGAAAAATAATTTATAATTTTTTAAGGAAAAATTGTGATTTTTGCAAATATGGCTTGTGTACGTACTCGTCACCTCACGTAGATGACGCCCATACAACAATTAATGTCAAAACATCCTAAGGGGAGTCCCCAACGCAAAGTTAGGCAAGCCATTTACCTCGACCACTCATATCGCGCACTTGTCACGAGTACTCGACTCCAAATGGCCCAAATCTATTCAAATTAATTGTATAATGTAAATATAACTTTAAGTAACTAATTTAACTAATCAATTCGAAGCTAAAACGCGAAATTAGGAAAAATCGCCCCAAAACGTTTTCCGGGACCACGTCTCAGAATCGGGTAAAATTTACAAATTATGAACACCTGCTCACTCACGAACACACTCGAACAAAAATCATCAGAATCCGACGTCAAAATCTCATTAAATTCTCGGATTTTCAATTGGGAAATTTTTCTCCCATTTTCAAAATTTTACCCACAAATTCATTAACTAGAAGAGGAAAAAATAATAGATTATAGTATTAGGCTCAAATTAGAGTTAGAATTCGTTACCCAATGAGTTTCCTTCAAAATTCCTCGAGAAATCGTCTCCCACCGAGCTAAAAATCGAATTTGGAAGTTATGAACTCAAACCCTTGATTTTTCATATTTCTGACCAGCGTCCGCTTCTGCGAGGGGTCCACCGCACCTGCGGTCTCGCTTCTGCGGCTGGGGTCCCGCATCTACGGAATTTCATTAAACGACTAGATTCCTCACCTGCGCCCCTTTACTCGCAGGTGCGGTTCCTCTTCTGCGGTCCTTGGGTCTCATCTGCGACCAACTTCCCTTATACCTTTGACCGCACCTGCGGTTTCCAAACCGCTTATGCGACGCCGCATCTGCGGTCCAACATCCGCAGGTGCGAAAATGATAGGTTCAGCAACACCAGCAACTGCTTAAGTCCGAAATCCTTCCCGTTGAGCATTCAAATCACCCGAGGCCCCTGGAACCTCATTTGTACTTAGTCGAGCCTTCAAGCCACATCACATAACACCAAAAACAAGAATTAAACATGGATTCAAGCTTAAGAACTTAGCATTTTTTCAAAAATCCACAAACGATGGAATAACACGTCAAAACTAGTCCCAATCACCTCAAATTTGACACACATGTCACAAATGACACCAAGAACCTACAGCCACTTCCGGAATCCCATTCCGAGGCCGATATCAAAATTTTACCTATTGACCGAAATCGCCGAAAATCTAACTTTCGCCAATTCAAGCCTAAATCTACTACAGACCTCGAGAACATATTCTGAATTCGATCCTAACCCCAAAATCACCCAAGGGAGCTAACGGAGTCGACGAAATTCTATTTCGGATCTGTCTTCACACAGTTTTGACTACGGTCCGATTTCTAAGGCTAAACTCATAATTAGGGACTAAATGTCCCAAAAACTCTCCAAATTTCATAACCAATCACTCCGGCAAGTCCCTATAGCAGAAACAAATGTGGGGAAATCAGTTATTAAGGGTTCGGGGCTCAAACTCTCAAAACGACCGGCCGAATCGTTACATTTATGTACTCTTTATTAATATTTGGATTAATATCAGATAGAAATGCTGTTTAAAAATTTACTAATTAGACATATAACAATGTTGTAAGAAGTAAAAATATTGAATACATATATTAATATTAGTTTTTATATTCTCTTTTGCAAAAAATTGTACTCCTTCGTTTCCACTGTTTTAGTTCATGTGAATTTTTGTACTTTTTTTACTAATATTTTAAAATGTATTTTTTAATGAAATTTCATGATTTGTTAAGGATTTCCCCCACATTAGAATGCTTTCGACTTATTTTTACCATGTTATAAGTTTCAACTATTTAATTTTTCTTGCACGTGATACAAATTAGCATGTCGTTTCATGTTAATATAAAGTACGTAAGTTCCTTCTGGTAAAGCTAGCTATTTGTATGGTGGTTACACTTGAATTTGTTCTCCCTAACGCTTAAGGAAGTTCCTACAATAAAAAAAATTAAAATTAGCTGCGATTGTTGTTAATTTGTCGCTAAATCGTTCGTATCTATAGCTAAATAGGATAAGCGATGGATTTGTTCTATTAAAGTATTTATATATCGATAATTTCTTTTTCTTTTAGTAGTCATATATATAGCACAACGATAATATTACGTTTAATGATGAAATTTAGCTCACTAAACAAACGAATGTCATTTAATTTGCGCAAATGCCTCTCACGTGCCTTGCCCTTCACTTGCACTATAGAAGCACGTGTTACCTCTGTCACAGGGTAAGTTGGCTCAACAGTCAACATCCAAGAGGGACAGAATAGGAATTAAACTTGCGTTTGGCTATAGATTTTTAAATTTGTTTTGAAAAATTTGTTTTGGGTGAAGTTTGGCTTGACGATGAAAATGTGTTTGGACATACGTTTTCAAAACATATTTCTCAAATTTATTTTGGAAAAACATGTGTATTATGAGGGAATTGGCCCAAAACCAACTATTGAGCTAGTTTTGGGTTTTGGGATTTTGCCAAAATATAGGTAAAATTTATGGTCAAACATGTGTTTGTCAAATAAAACCCAAGTTTTTTGGTAAAATCTATGGCCAAACGGGTCCTAAAAGTAAAGTAATTTTGGTAATTTTTTGGCTTTCTGGCGGTCAATTCTAAGAGTGTATGCCTATGGAGACCCACCCCCACTTTTTCTTGTCTAAAATCGAGCCTAAAAATATCAAAGAAGCATTGGAAAATGCTAACTGGATAGCTGCTATGTAAGAAGAACTCCATTAGTTGAGAGGAACAAAGTGTAACACCTGGTTCCTATGCCTTCAGATAGAACAATGATTGGAACCTGACCCCAAAGACTCTCACTTGAAGGCTGCCAAAGGAATTTTGAGGCTTCCTAAGGCAACACAAGATTTGGTCCTCGTCTATTTTTCAGGAGATACTTTTGACTTGGTGGGATATGCTGATTATGTTGAATATCAGGTGAATAGAAAGAGCACATCTGGAACGACATATTTTTTTGGGTCATCCTTGATCTCATGTAGTACAAAAAAACAAATTGTGTGGCTCTTTCTACCGCTGAAGCTGAATAAGTGGTTTCTGCTTCTTGTTGGGCTCAACTGCTGCAGATCAAGCAACAACAAGAATATTTGGGTGTGTTACAGATTGTATGTCATTATTGTGTGATAATACAAGTGTTTTAAACATTGCAAAGAACCCGATACAACACAAGGAGACAAAGCACATTGATGTGCGATATTACTTTTCAAGGGACAATGTTGAAAAAGGGCTTATTTGTATGATGGTTTGCAAGATGGAGGATCAAGTAGTAGATATCTTCACCAAAGAACTGAGAAGAGAACACTTTGAAAGAGGTCGTCTAGATTTGGGGTTGATCAAGCTCAACTAAGGACCTGGTCCCGCGATGATTGGCTATGTAAAAAAAAGAAAGGTACAATGCTAAAAAGTATTTTTCTGGTCGCATCCAACTCAATTCTATACTGTTACATGCATACACACATAGCAGTATCAGGAGAAAACAAGTATGAATGACATTCCCGCCTCTTTCTTAATTTGTGAGAAAAAATTCAAAAATAAAAAAAAGGAGAAAAGAAAGTTGGCTGAGGAAGATGCATCAGATAATAAGGGTGAACAAATTGAGAAGAAGAAGAGGGAGACATAGCTGCTCAGGGAAAGAAAGGGTAGTATGAGTGAAACCTGTTTAAAGCAAAAGGTTGAGTTATCAGGTTTGGAGAGGTAGAAGACTCTGAAGTCTCAAAAAGTGCTGTTAGATAGAGTGTTGGTTATGATATTGCTGAAAAATGGAGGAACTTCTTGACATTGTTTAGTTCCAAAAATAGAATCACCTCTTTGTTCCTCCAAGTCCCAATGTTTATGAAGAAGAAGTAAAATCTTCTATGTTGTATGTGATACTCTGATGCTATATGTGCATGTGACTGAGTTTGTTCTTGATGAGGAGAAGCTTGGGGATATTCTTGGTGATTAGGTAGAGAACCAAGTCCCCGTGTACCCTTGGAAAAATAGAATTCTAAGTTGAAGGGTGAGAGTGAAAGATTGAGGAGGTGGAGGACCTGAGAGAGCATATGATCATTAATCAAAGGATTATGAATGAACGAATGGACAGGCTCATCAAGGCCTTAGCCCCTTACGTTTCATCCTGCCCAGTGATCCATGTATTTCGCTCCTTCCAAATAATCTTGAATTCCTATCTTCTTTTTATCCCTATGTTTGATGACATTGGTATTTTAGTTGTTTAAATTGTCATATTATGTATTTTTTAAACTAATGTGCTTTTGTTATAATTACCCTATTATGGGCAATCACTCTATTTTGTGCAATGACATTCACTTGTTGTTCTTGTTATTATTTATGTTGTGTTGCCTAAGTGGCATGAGTTAATGTTGTTGAACTTCTTTTGGTTGTGCTTCTTCTATTATTCTTTTCAATGATGTCAAAAGGGAAAAGTTACATAGGTGTTAACAGAGGGAGGAACAAAATCGAATTGATATGTTGTGTTGTGCATGAAAGATAGATCTGCGTCACAGGGAGAACGTTGTTGATAATTTTGGGGAGCATCAATTTTGGGTTTGTTATCATCAAAAGGGAGAAATTGGTCTAAGTTACGATGTTTCATGTTTTGATGATTTGCCAAATGTTCTCAAGGAACCAAGTACGGACCATATGTGATCAGTACATGTAAGAAATATGATTCTCAGGGAGAATATCAATTCTGGTTTTGCCATCATCATAAAAAATGGGTAAATTGATAAGTTATGTTATTTTGTGCTTTGATGATTTGCCAAACAGCCTCGAGGAACCAGTTGTGATCAGTTCCTTACGTTTGGTTCTCAGGGGGAATATGGCTGATTCGTAGGGGGAACATTGTGGAGATCAAATGTGATGACCTAAAAGGTCATCCCATGTGTGTCTAGCTAAATCTGTGTTCCGAGGTCATGGGAACCTCCTTCTATCTTACCTCGATTTACGTGCGCAGCTCGGGCGTGTAGCCGGGAAGCCATTATGAGAAAAAACTAATGAAAATGATATTTTTGTGTTGAAATTTGAGTAAAGTTGACTTTGGTCAATATTTTTGGTAAACGGACCCGGACCTGTGATTTGACGGTCCCGGAAGGTTCGTAGTAAAATATACTTGGGCGTGCGCCCGGAATCGAATTCCGAGGTCCCAAGTCCGAGAAATAAATTTTTAAAGCAAATTGTCTTCTGCAAAATATAAAGGTTTTTAAAAATAAAATTATGTGTGAAACCTGTGGTATCGGGCCCGTATTATGGTTCCGAAACCCAGTACATGTTCGATATGATTTATATGAGTCGTCTGTAAAGTTTGGTAAGAAACGGAATCCATTTGACGTGATTCAGACTTAAAATGCAAAAGTTGATGTTTAAAGAAGTTTTGAGAAATTTCATTGATTTTAAGGTTTAATTCGATGTTTATGATGTTATTTTGGTGATTTGATTACACGAATAAGTCCGTAAGATATTTTTGAGATTGTGTGCACATTTGGTTTGGAGTTCCGAGGGCTTGGGTGAGTTTCGGATAGGTCCCGGGATGTTTTAGGCTTAAAACAGGACTGTTGCAGGTTCAGAGAAGTACAGATCTCTGAACCCGCCAGTGCGGTCCGCGGTCGCCTTTCTGCGGTCCGCGGAAGAACCATCGCTGTCGTCTTAGCGCGGACCGCGGTGGGGCCTTTATGATATATGTGTTTTTCTTCGTTATGTACTGTGTTATGAAGTAGATTTCATTTTGGAGGTTATTCAATTGTTGGAAATACTTGGTTGTGAACATTGTTGATTAATTGTTCGGTTGAGGATTATTTTGTTAAGTTTTACACTGGAGCGAGATTGGTTATAACTGTGTACCTTGCCGGGACGGTATTTGTTTCTACTGTTGTTCCCTTGCCGGGATGTTGTGATTATGATACATGTTATTGATTTTCCTTGCCAAACTGTTGTTCTTTATATTGTTTGGATGAGGAAGAGTGTAAAGCACGAAGGGTGATGCCGTGTATTTATTTGTTGCATTGTGAGAATGAGAGTGTAAAGCACGAAGGGTGATGCCGTGTCATGATTTAATATTTAAAAGGACGAAGGATAATGCTGTGTCATTTTATTTATTCATTGCATTGTGAGGATGAGAGTAAAAGCACGAAGGGTGATGCCGTGTATTTATTTATTTACTTGTTTTAGTGAGGATGAGAGTAAAAGCACAAAGGGTGATGTCGTGCACTTGTTTTGGTGAGGATGAAAGTAAAGCACGAAGGGTGATGCCGTGTACTTGTTTGTTCTATTTGTTTACTTCCTGTGTTATTTTTTTATACTTAGACTGTTTCTTCGTTCTGTGATTCAATAATTGTTTTCCCCTTATCCCCAGCATGTTCTCCCCCGTTTTATACTTAACTGGTTATTTTTCTTCTGTTATTCCTGTTATATATTATTGAATTGCACAAGTGTTTATTAATTATCGTGTCCTAGCCTCGTCACTACTTCGCCGAGGTTAGGCTCGACACTTACTCAGTACATGGGGTCGGTTGTACTGATGCTACACCTGCACTTCTTTATGTTGTGCAGATTCCTGTACAGGACCCAGTAGACATTGATCGATGGAGTATCCTTCAGTCCACTAGAGACACTGAGGTAGACCTGCAGGCGTACGCAGACCTTGGTGTCCCCTTCCTTATTTTATTTCATTTCTGATTCTTGTACTTCAGAAACATATGTAGTATTTCTTTCAGACTATCTATTCTTAGACGGTCCGTGAGTTGTGACTCCAAAGATCCGGGTTGGCTAATTTAACTATTTTGTTAAGTTTGTGGATTTAGCTCTGTAATCCCTTATTCTGTTCTTATTTTAAGCTGTTGTTTATGGAAAGTTGATTTTTACCGGTTATCATTTAATAGTAAAGGTTTTTAAATAATATAATTAAACACGTTGGCTTTTCTAGCGGATTCAACGTTAGACGCCATCACGGTCTCGATGGCGGGAATTCCGGGTCGTGACAAGTTGGTATGAGAGCTCTAGGTTGCCTAGGTCTCACAAGTCACGGGCAAACTTGGTAGAGTCTGAGGGATCAATACGCAGACGTCTGTACTTATCCCCCAGAGGCTACAAAGTTAGGAATAACTTCACATCCTTTCTTCTCTGTAGTGCGATTTGAGTTATAAATGCTAACTGAGTTTCTATTCTACTCTCTCGCAGATGGCGAGAACGCGTGTTTACTCATCTACCGATCAACAACCCAATCCTCTAGTTGCAGCTCCTACGAGGGGCCGAGGATGAGGACGAGGCCGTGCTAGAGGCCGAGGCAGGGGCAGGGCTCAGCCCAGAGCAGTAGCCCCAGTAGAGGACCCACAGGAAGATCTTACCGGTGAGGTTCCTGCTCAGACTGTTCCAGTTGGACCAGCTCCGGTCCCAAAGGGGTTCATTGCCACCCCGGTACTTCAGGACGCTCTAGTCCGCTTAGTGGGCCTTATGGAGAGCGTGGCTCAGGACGGTCTACTTCCTACTGCACCAGCCGTCTCTTAGGCTGGGGGAGGGGCCCAGACTCCTGCTACCCGCACACCAGAGCAGTTAGCTTCTCAGTTCCAGACTCCAGCACCTCAGACAGTTGGAGCAGCTCAACCGGGTATTGTGGCACCGATAGTTAAGGGAGCAGCTATGTCTGCCGATGCCTTGTGGAGATTGGATCGGTTCACCAAGTTATTTCCCACTACATTTACTGGTGCACAATCATAGGATTCCCAGGATTTCTTAGACAGTTGCTATGAGGTTCTTTGGAACATGGGGATCGTGGAGACCAATGGGGTCGATCTTGCTACGTTCCGTCTTTCTGGTACCGCCAAGACTTGGTGGAGGGATTTTTGCTTGACTAGGCCAGTTGGATCTTTACCGTTGTCTTGGGCTCAGTTCTCCGAGTTGTTCTTGGAGAAGTTTCTACCAGTTACTCAGAGAGATGATCTTCAGAGGCAGTTTGAGCGTCTCCAGCAGGGCTCTATGACAGTCACCCAGTACGAGACCAGGTTCATCACTTTGGCCCGATATGCTATCATGATACTCCCCACCGATCGAGAGAGGGTGGGGAGGTTTATTGAGGGGATAGCTCAGCCAATTAGACTTTAGATGGCCAGAGAGTCAGGTACTTATATTTCATTCCAAGAGGCGGCCAATGTGGCCAGGCGCATTGAGATGGTCTTGTCATAGGGCAGTGGTCAGGGGTCTGACAAGAGACCTCGTCATTTCGGCCGATTCAGTGGTGCCTCATATACAGGCAGAGATTCTTTTGGCAGAGGTCATCCTCCTAGACCATATCAGTCGACACTTCAGGTATCCTGTAGTGCACCACTACTCCTATCAGTGCACCACCAGTTCCTATCAGTGAACCGCCACTTCAGAGCTTCCAGGGTGGTTATTCTGGTCGACAAGGACAGTTTCAGGGCCACCAATCTCAGCAGCAGAGGTCTTGTTACTCTTGTGGTGTTCCGGGGCACATTGCTAGGTATTTCCCCTGAGATTCTAGTAGTTCTTAGCATCCGGGTTCCCGTTCAATGATTCCCGCACCAGGTGCACCCCCACCCCCTCAACCAACTAGGGGTGGAGGTCGATGCGACAGAGGTGGAGGCCAGACAGTTAGAGGTGGAGGACAGGCTATGAGAGGTAGAGGTGAGGCCGCAGTAGGTCGACCCAGGGATGTTCAGATTGGTGGGGCTCCGCCCCGATGCTATGTTATTCCTGCCAAGCCTAAGGCTGAGGCCTCTGATGCAGTTATTACAGGTATGATTTCAGTTTGCAGCAGAGATGCTTCGGTTTTGTTTGATCCGGGGTCTATATTTTCCTACGTGTCCTCATATTTTGCTCCTTATCTGATTATGCCCCGTGATTCCTTGAGTACTCATGTATATGTGTCTACACCGGTGGGTGATTCTATTGTGGTAGATCGAGTCTACCAGTCATGTATAGTGGTTATTGGTGGTCTTGAGACCCGTGTAGATCTTTTACTTTTTGATATGGTCGATTTCGATGTCATTTTGGGGATGAATTGGTTATCTCCCTATCATGTTATTCTGGACTGTCATGCCAAGACCTTGACCTTACCGGGAGAACCCTGATTGGAGTGGATGGGGACTCCTGGTCATTTTTCGGGCAGTGTCATTTCATCTATGAAGGCTCAGCGCATGGTCGAGAAGGGTTATTTGTCCTATTTGGCCTATGTTCGTGATTCTAGTTACTCCTACAGCACGTCCTTGTATAATGCTCAAGGCTCTCGGCTGAGTAGCAGGAGAAACTTTTAATTTATTATGAGCCCAAACGATGGATTCAATAAGTTCTTGCCAATAACAACGTCCACTGAATAGAAACATTAAACTAAATGCCCAGACAAAATGAGCACCTAGGGAAAAAAGGCCATGCAGATAATGAAGAACCATAAGACTGAATTACCTGGGATGCCGAGGTTCCTTCTATGGAGTTTGTGCCCATTATTCATGAGTTTGCAGAGGTATTCCCTACTGACCTGCCGGGTATGCCACCCGATAGGGATATTGAATTTTGCATTGATTTGGCTCTGGGCACTCAACCCATTTCTACCCCACCATATCGTATGGCCCTGCCAGAGCTGAAGGAGTGGAATGATTAGATACAGGACTTGCTTGATAAAGGCTTCATTAGGCCTAGTGTTTCCCCTTGGGGTGCCCCAGTGTTGTTTGTTAAGAAGAAAGATGGCTCAATGATAATGTGTATTGACTACCGGCAATTGAACAAGGTTACTGTCAAGAACAAGTATCCTTTGTAGAGGATTGATGATTTATTCGACCAGCTTCAGGGTGCCACAGTGTTTCCCAAGATTGACTTGAGATCTGGCTACCATCAATTGATGATTAGGGCGTCTGATGTCCCTAAAACAGCTTTCCGCTCTCGGTACGGGCATTATGAGTTCTTGGTGATGTCATTTGGGTTGACAAATGCCCCAGCTGCTTTTATGGAATTGATGAACCGAGTGTTCAGGACCTATTTGGACTCGTTTGTTATTATTTTCATTGATGATATATTGATATACTCTCGCAGCCGAGAGGGACATGAGTAGCACCTTCGAGTCGTCTTCCAGACTCTGAAGGATAGACAGTTGTATGCCAAATTTTCTAAGTGTGAGTTCTAGTTGAGTTCAGTAGCATTTTTGGGTCATGTGGTGTCGGCAGAGGGTATTCAGGTGGATCCCAAGAAGATTTCAGCAGTCGGAGATTGGCCTAGACCCACCTAAGCTACAGAGATTCGGAGCTTCTTGGGCTTAACAGGTTATTATCGCCGGTTCGTGGAGGGCTTTTCATCTATTGCAGCCCCGATGATCAGGTTGAATCAGAAGGGTGCCCAGTTCAGGTGGTCAGACGAGTGTGAGGCGAGATTTCAGAAGCTCAAGACAGCCTTGACCACGGCATCAGTGTTAGTTTTGCCCACAGGTTCAGGGCCATATACCGTGTATTGTGATGCTTCACGGGTTGGACTTGGTGCAGTGTTGATGCAGGATGGCAAGGTTATAGCCTATGCTTCTCGTCAGTTGAAGATTCGTGAGAGGAACTATCCGGTTCACGATTTGGAGTTAGGAACCATTGTTCATGCGTTGAAGATTTGTAGGCATTATCTGTATGGTGTGTCCTGTGAGGTGTTCACGGACCATAAGAGTTTGCAGTATCTGTTCAAGCAGAAAGAGTTGAATATGAGGCAGAGAAGATGGTTAGAGTTGTTGAAAGATTATGACATTACCATTCTTTATCATCCGGGAAAGGCCAACGTGGTGGCCGATGCTTTGAGACGAAAGTCAGCTAGCATGGGTAGTCTTGCTTATATACCGGTCGGGGAGCGACTGCTTGCTTTAGATGTTCAGGCCTTGGCCAATCGATTCATGAGATTGGATGTTTCAGAGACTGCCAGTATTTTGGCTTATACTGTGGCCCGTTCTTCATTGTTTGATCGTATTCGAGACCGACAGTATGATGATCGTCATTTATGTGTTCTTAGAGATACGGTCAAGCACGAAAGTGCCAAGCAGGTTACAGTGGATGATGATGGAGTCTTGAGGATGCAGGGTCGTATTTGTGTGCCTGATGTTGATGGTATTCATGAGTTGATATTTCAGGAGGCCCATAGTTCCCGGTATTCCATCAACTGGGCGCCGCAAAGATGTACCAGGATTTGCGGCATCATTATTGATGGCGGAGGATGAAGAAAGACATTTTGGCATATGTATCTCGGTGCTTGAACTGTCAGCATGTTAAGTACGAGCACCAGAGACCCGGTGGTTTGATGCAGCAGATTGAGCTTCCCGAGTAAAAGTTGGAGCGTGTTACTATGGATTTCGTAGTTGGGCTCCCATGGACTCAGAGGATGTTTGGTGCGGTGTGGGTCATCGTGGATAGGCTGACCAATTCAGCGCACTTCATTCACGTATCAGTTTCGTATTCTTCGGAGAAGTTGGCAAAGATCTACATCAGGAAGATTGTTCACTTGCATGGCGTGGTCGTGCCCATTATTTCTGACCGAGGTACTTAGTTTACCTCCCATTTCTAGAGAATATTTCAACGTGAGTTGGGCACACGGGTTGAGTTGAGCACAACATTTCATCCTCAGACGGACGGACAGTCCGAGCATACCATTCAGATCTTGGAGGATATGTTGCGAGCATGTGCCATTGACTTTGGAGGTTCATGGGACCAGTTTTTGCCTTTAGCTGAGTTTGCCTACAACAACAGCTACCAGTCGAGCATTCAGATGGCTCCTTATGAGGCGTTGTATGGTAGGCGGTGTCGGTCGCCAATTGGGTGGTTAGAGCCGGGAGAGGCTAGATTGTTGGGTTTAGAGTTAGTTCAGGATGCCTTGGACAAGGTGAAGACCATTCAGGATAGACTTCGTACAACTCAGTCCATGCAGAAGAGTTATGCAGACCGTAGAGTTCGTGAATTGGCATTCATGGTTGGTGACCGGGTATTGCTTCGGGTGTCGCCCATGAAGGGCGTGATGAGGTTCGAAAAGAAGGTCAAGTTGAGCCCAAGGTACATTGGTCCCTTTGAGATTCTTGAGAAGGTAGGAGAGGTGGCCTATAGACTTGCTTTGCCACCGAGTTTATCAGTTGTACATCCGGTGTTTCATGTATCTATGCTTCAGAAGTATGGTGCCGATCCCTCTCATGTACTTGACTTCAGCATTGTCCAGTTGGACAAAGATCTGACTTATGAGGAGAAGCCGGTAGCCATATTAGCCCGACAGGTTCGTCAGTTGAGATCGAAGAGTTATACTTCGGTTCGTGTTCAATGGAGAGGGCAGTCTGTTGAGGCAGTTACTTGGGAGTCCGAGTCCGATATGCAGAGCCGATATCCCCATCTTTTCCCCGATTCAGGTATCTTTCTATGTCGGTTCGAGGACGAACGTTTGTTTTAGAGGTGGAGATTGTGATGACCCAAAAGGTCATCCCGTGTGTGTCTAGCTAAATCTGTGTTCTGAGGTCATGAAAACCTCCTTCTATCTCACCTCGATTTGCATGCGCAGCCCGGGCGTGTAGACGGGAAGCCATTATGAGAAAAAACTAATGAAAATGATATTTTTGTGTTGAAATTTGAGTAAAGTTGACTTTGGTCAATATTTTTGGTAAACGGACCTGGGACCGTGATTTGACGGTACCGGAGTGTCCGTAGGAAAATATGGGACTTGGGCGTGTGCCCGGAATCGAATTTCGAGGTCCCAAGTCTGAGAAATGAATTTTTAAAGCAAATTGTCTTCTGAAAAATATAAAGGTTTTAAAAAATGAAATTATGTGTGAAACCTGTGGTATCGGGCCCGTATTATGGTTCCGAAGCCCGGTATAGGTTTGATATGATTTATATGTGTCGTCTGTAAAGTTTGGTAAGAAACAGAATCCATTTGACGTGATTCGGACCTAAAATGCAAAAGTTGATGTTTAAAGAAGTTTTGAGAAATTTCATTGATTTTGAGATTTAATTCGATGTTTATGATGTTATTTTGGTGATTTAATTACACGAATAAATCCGTAGGATATTTTCGAGGTTGTGTGTACATGTGGTTTGGAGTTCCGAGGGCTCCGGTGAGTTTCGAGTAGGTCCCGAGATGTTTTAGGCTTAAAACAGGGCTGTTGCAGGTTCAGAGAAGTATAGATCTCTGAACCCGCCAGTGCGGTCCGCGGTTGCCTTTGTGCGGTCTGCGGAAGAAACTTCGCGGCCGCGGTCCTCTTAGCGCGGACCGCGGTGGGGCCTTCGCGGCTGCGGTCGTGTTTGTGCGGACCGCGGTGGGGGCTTGAATTGTGTTCGTGGAATCAAGAGGTAAAGCGGTAGTTGAGGCTTGAATTGTGTTCGTGGCATCGAGGTAAGTGTTTGGCCTAACCTTAGCTTGAGGGAATAAGTGTTGAGTCATATGTGCTACGTGTTTATCCAATGTTCAATGTATAGGTGCGGTGACGAGTACCTATGCATTGTTGTCAAGCATGCCCGTGAGTCGGTCTTTATGATATATGTGTTTTTCTTCGTTATGTACTGTGTTATGAAGTAGATTTCATTTTGGAGGTTGTTCAATTGTTGGAAATACTTGGTTGTGAACATTGTTGATTAATTGTTCGGTTGAGGATTAATTTGTTAAGTTTTACCCTGGAGCGAGATTGGTTATAGTTGTGTCCCTTGCCGGGACGGTATTTGTTTCTACTGTTGTTCCTTTGCCGGGATGTTGTGATTATGATACATGTTATTGATTTCCTTGCCAAACTGTTGTTCTTGATATTGTTTGGGTGAGGGAGAGTGTAAAGCACGAAGGGTGATGCCGTGTATTTATTTGTTGCATTGTGAGGATGAGAGTGTAAAGCACGAAGGGTGATGTCGTGTCATGATTTAATATTTAAAAGCACGAAGGATAATGCCGTGTCGTTTTATTATTCATTGCATTGTGAGGATGAGAGTAAAAGCACGAAGGATGATGCCGTGTATTTATTTATTTACTTGTTTTGGTGAGGATGAGAGTAAAAGCACGAAGGGTGATGCCGTGTATTTATTTATTTACTTGTTTTGGTGAGGATGAGAGTAAAAACACTAAGGGTGATGCCGTGCACTTGTTTTGGTGAGGATGAGAGTAAAGCACGAAGGGTGATGCCGTGTACTTGTTTGTTCTATCTGTTTACTTCCTGTGTTATTTTTTTATACTTAGACTGTTGCTTCGTTCTGTGATTCAGTAATTGTTTTCCCCTTGTCCCCAACATGTTCTCCCCCGTTTGACACTTAACTGGTTATTTTCCTGCCGTTATTCTTGTTATATATTATTGAATTGCACAGGTGTTTATTAATTGTTATGTCCTAGCCTCGTCACTACTTCGCCGATGTTAGGCTCGGCACTTACTCATCACATGGGGTCAGTTGTACTGATGCTACACCTGTACTTCTTTATGTTGTGCAGATTACGGCACCGGACCCAGTGGACATTGATCGAGGGAGTATCCTTCAGTCCACCGGAGACACTGAGGTAGACCTGTAGGCGTCCGCAGGCCTTGGCGTCCCCTTCCTTATTTCATTTCATTTCTGATTCTTGTATTTCAGAAACATATGTAGTATTTCTTTCAGACTATTTTGTGTACTATTCTTAGACGGTCCGTGAGTTGTGACTCCAAAGATCCAGGTTGGCTAATTTAAGTATTTTGTTAAGTTTATGGATTTAGCTCTATAATCCATTAATCTGTTCTTATTTTAAGCTGCTATTTATGGAAAGTTGATTTTTACCGATTATCATTTAATAGTAAAAGTTTTTAAATAATATGATTAAACACGTTGACTTATCTAGCGAGTTCAACGTTAGACGCCATCACGGTCCCGATGGTGGGAATTTCGGGTCGTGACATCAAATTCTCTAGGGGAATATCAATTCTAAGTAGGCGGACATAAGAATTGGTGAAATTGTTTTAAAGTGAAAATGGCATTTGAAATTTAGAGTTATGTTTGGACATAAATTTCAGTTTGGGTTGTTTTTGAAGTTTTGTGAGTGATTTGAGTGAAAATTTTGGAAAACAGTTTTTTTGCGGTTTTTCAAATTTTCGAAAATTTTCAAAATGCATTTTCAAGTGAAAATTGAAAATTTTATGAACAAACGTTGATTTCGAAAAAAAGTGAATTTTTTTTGGAAAAATCTTCCATCAAACTTTATGTCCAAACGGGCACTAAGTTTGTCATCATCAAAAAAGGAAAAATTGATAAGTTATACGTCTTTTGTTTTGATGATTTGACAAACTTCATGAGAGAACCAGATTAGGTACCTGATACAATTAATTCTCTTGCGTTCACAGCAACTAGTCAGATGTCTGGTTGAATTATCAATGGAATCAAATAAGGGAACAACAGAGGGAACATATATGGATAAGTTCCCCTAGTCGTTGTGCAGTCAACTCTACAGCTGTAAAAGTTGCTGCACTGTACGGTCTGACAGCAGTACAACAACACAACTGTAGCTTGTTAAGGCCAAACTAAAGGGCACTTTATTACATCATCCTTGATGACATCACACACACATATTATCAACATGAGGCAAGGGATTTCATCTCTCTAACACTGACAAATCCAAAAAATCATATCCTTTCAAGTGCTAGCCACCACCTCTCTCGAGAAGAAAGTTGTTGCAACCTCAAGGACCAGATCCAAAGATTAAAAAGATCTCAAGTCCTTAGGTTTGTTGAGTCTTTGTTAGTTGTTCTTCATTTGTAATCCTACACTACTTTCAAGAAGTGTCTTTGTAGGACAAATTTAAACCACTGTTTGGTTTAGTTTCTTGACTAGAGTTAATCAAGGTTTGTTGCTTTGTAATAGAGTTATTACAAAGAGGCTTGCAATATAGTTATTGCAAGTAGGTGGAGGATTAAGAGTTTAATTCTTAGGTTACAATAGGTTGTAATCTAAAGTTGCTCGGTTAGTAAAGTTGAAATCCTACGAGTGTAGGTCGTGGTTTTTAATCCCGTGAGTTGGGAGTTTTTCACTTAAAATATTTATTTACTTAATTACCGCTCTATGTGTGTTCTGTGGGAACCAATAGAGAAGCAGGTTCTCTATATAGTTTGGTGGACTCTTAGTTTCTATCAAGAGACGAATATAGGATTTAAGCTTCATGAGTTCAACCCTGAAAGTTTTTTTTTCTATGAACCTATTGTATTTTTAAATTATGGGTTCAAACCTACTTGTTATTATAATTTTAGTAAATTTTTACACATAAATTTATGTTGTGCGTTGAAAATACTGGGTTAGTTGAACCTGATGTTGCAACTTTATGGCACGATTTTATATGGCACGATTTATTACAAAACTCAAAAAACTTACAAACACAAGAGACTTTGTATTTGCACTGCGAATGTCCTACTCTTGTAGCATTACATCTTATGACACGATTCTATTTGTAATTTATTATCTGTGAAAATGAATTCCGTCAATTACAAGAGGAATATGATAATTACTAAGACTAATATATAAAACAATTTTAACTAGTTGTAGAGTTGAAATTACATTCAAGAGGAAGACCTTGAGGAAACCTTTTAATATCAGTACAATAATTATAAACCATATAATTTTTCTGCACCCATTTTAACCTAGCTTGGCTTGTTGAATCAAGTTCTTGAAAAAACCATGGATTTGTAGAATTTGTGCTATTATTGCATGATGATTTTCCAAATTCCCAAACACAAGCATTGGCTTTGAAATTTTTAAAAGAAGCTATAAATGGAGCATTGGACCAATCTGTTTTGATTAGGCCACCCCTAGTAGCCCAATCATCTGCATTCCATAGACTTGCATATACTCTCATAGGTTGGTTGGTTGGGTAGGGTACCCCACTTGACTTCATGTTCTTGAACACTCTTATTGGTGTGCCATCCACATAAAATCTACAAAATTTGTAAACCAAATATAAAAATATATGTATAAGTTTTTGTCAATTTGTAAAGGAAGAAATAAAATAATGTCATATTCAACTATTAGCAGTAGCGGATCCAGGATTTTAAAGTTATGAATGCTCGCCGATAAAGACTCCAAAAGAAGAGAAAAAATGAATTTACTTATGGATGCTAGCTCAATATTTATCTAAATATTTATACAGTTGCCTATGTAATTTATTAAATATTATCAAAGTTAACGGGTGCTTAACCACTCGCAACTGCCCATGTGCATCCGCCACCGACTATTAGGCCGAGACAATTTGTTTTGGACTGAGGCAGAGTGTTGTTGTTGTTATTCAAATATTAAAGGTTAACAATAATCTAATAGATTTAGTGGGCATTTGGACATAAAAATTGTAAAATTCCTAAAAAGTAATTTTTTAAAAGTGAAAACGGTAATTGAAAATCAGAGTTGTATTTGGACATGAATACAATTCAGAGTTGTTTTTGAATATTGTGAGTGATTTGAAGTGAAAATTTTGAAAAATAACTTTTTTTTCCGGAGTTTCGAAATTCAACTGCAAGTGAAATTTAAAATTTTCTTTAGCCAAACACCGATTTCAAAAAGAAAAAAGTAAAAAATTTCCGAAAAAGAGTATAAATTTTTTATGGCCAAACGGGCCCTTAAATAACTTCTCGTGCATCCTGATTCTAACTAGTTACATCAATATTATGACCATTATTCAGCTTATAGTTGGCATAATATTCTAGTGTATTGGTCATTTTTATAAGAAATGTCGAATAGAGCAAGTCAAAATAAAGATAAAGTTAGATTTATAAAACTTTAGGAGCAAAAACCAAGAGAGAGATATTTGAGGAGTTAAACTAATTTTTTTAACTTTAATTTCTCATATTTTAAAAAAATATACTTTGGATTATTAATCATGTTAGCACATTTTACGTAAATTTTCCATTGTTTTCAAATTGTGTAAATTTTATTTCAAAATAAAATATCGTTTCTACTGCCTTCCCAGCCGTTGAAAGACTGAGCGAGATCGGTAAGGGGGCACAAACAAAGAATGTCGTTGTGCGGGGATGCGATTCGCCAAGCTGGGGCAAAAAATACCGTCCGACCCTACCGAAGTACCAAAGGCTTTCGAGGCTTACACCTCCCTATTACAGGACCTAAAAAAAGGCTTTCAGTAGCGCCCTTAGAATCTAAAATTGAAGGAGCATAGTAATGATTCAAATGAGTAGTAATATGGTTTGTATATTAAAAGGATACTTACATAATTGTTTGAGGATTCCAAAGAATGGAGTAGGTATGAAAACCAGCAGTAGGATCAAACCATAAATAGAATTGCTGTTCTTTGTCACCTTTGCCTTGAGTGTAAACATTTGTATGAATAATATAAGGATCACCACTTAGATTTCCCAAGAATTCAAAATCTATCTCATCATGTGTTGCCCCTTGTGATGATAACTGCACAGAAATTAAAATAAAATGACATCTTAGTAATCATATGATAAAAAAAATAAGAAAGAAAAATTACCATATGGTCATAATTCTTGGTGTAGATTAAATGACAGCATCACCAATATAACTGTGACAGCAACATGGTATACAAAGACTCCCGCATTCATGCAGGGCCCATGCAAAAGCTAAAAATTACCTTAAAAGTGTTCAAACTTGGCAGAAGTAAAAAGAAAAATTCCGGCAAAAGGGTATTCAAGATGTTCAATATATGTTATATATATCTAAAATCTAATATTTCACTTATATATACAGTATAATTTTTCGTAATATCTTGACAAAGGGTGGTCAATTGACCACATTTGTCAAAAGGTGGCTTCGCCCATGGGCCCAAGGAAGGATCACATCCCAAGGAGCATGATGTAGACAATCTACTCTAACAGAAACATTAGTGACTACTTCCACATCTCGTTCACCTTTACCGTTGCTCCAAAACTTCCCTTCCACGTACATATATAACATTAATTATTATGATATAATACTTACATAATATGTAGTAACTGTGCCAGCTGAATTTCCACGTACGAGTTTCAACTGCATATCAATCCTTCCAAATAAATACTCTCTCTTGGATTGAATACCAGAACCAGAGGCTTTGTCAAGGGAGAGAGTAAGAAGTTTTCCATTGTTGAGAACTTTTGCCCTACCATCTCCCCATGTAACATCAAAATCTTGATTAAAATTACTATAAGCCAAGATATGATAATATTTCAAAGAGCATAAGGCAAGAAATACCAAACATTGAACTAACAAAGAAGCCATTATTTGGTAATTGATGTTAGTGATATTTCTTGATTTGATTTGAACAAGTCAAAGATGGATTGTAATTTTGTAACCATATGCTATATATATAGAGGTGTTGGGTTAAGGCATGGAAGTTGTTGGGGGATTAAAAAGAAGATTCTTAGAAATTGGAGGGCCCTTTATGTGATGGAGTAGGACAGCTGGCAAATAGTTTACTCCCACTATAGCAGTGGGTGGGCCCCATTCCTCTGACGTGGCTCAATTTGATGGTTTAACAAGCCCATAAAATAGTTTGGTCATCATGAAAACAAACTCTAAATTCTTGTATCATAAGGTAGGACAACAACAACAACCCACTGCAATTCAACAAGTGGGGCCTGGGGAGAATAGTGTGTACGCAGATTTTACCCCTACTTTAAAGTAGAGAGGCTGTTTCCAATAGATTCTCGACATCTTTCCCTCCACGAACTCCTCACCTTGCTCTTGAGGTGACTCGAACTCACAACCATTTGATTGGAAGTGGAGGGTGCTTGTATCATAAGATAGGAGAAATTAAAAAATAGCTGGATTTACGAGTGGTCATTCAAAAATAGCCACAATTTCAAAAGTAATCGAAATTTAGGCACTTTTCATGTAAAGATAAATCTGAACGAAAACACTGTTCAAAATCTGAAAAATACTCCAGCATAATATACTGGAATTCCAGTATAATATACTGGAGTTTCAGTATATTATAATGGAGTGCCAACATAAGTATACTAGATTTCCAACATAATATACTAGAGTTCCAGTATAATATGCTTTAAGTTTATACACAGGTGCTCCAAACTCCAGTATATTATGTTGGAACTTTTCGCGTGTTAGAGTTCCAGCATAATATGCTGGAAGTTCATACACAGGTGCACCAATCTCCCGTATATTATGTTGGAACTTTCCGCATTGCAGTAAAATAGTAGCTATTTTTTTAATGACTTTGCAAACGCAGACAATTTTTGAATGACCAATCTAAAAACTGACTAGTCCGTGCTATTTTCCCCCGTAAGGTTGGTATAAGAATGATATTTATGGGAGATAGACGTGTCAAAATAAGCCTTAGGTCTAGCTTCAAATCTTATAAGGAAACTTGGGATCTCATCCCAATCAGATATGAGATTCTTTATCTTCTTTATTTTCGAGTTCGTCTCTTTTTTGATTTAACTAGAACGAAAATTGTAGCAATATAATTTCTATTGGCTCATGTTGACCCTCTATGCACCAATAGATGATATTTCTTTTGCGTGTATTCTAGTACTTTCCTCATTGACTTTTCGCATGGAACTTTCTGGTTGAAGAAACATAGTTGTATTTCGGATATTACTAGAAAAGACCTTTCCACTTGGTCAATCCACACAGCTGGAAACCAACAACTTGGGAAACTAATGGTAATGGTTAAAATGTGGAGTTTTAGCTTTACATGGGGAAGGTTCAAATAAAGAAGAGAAAAAGGTCAAATTTTTGCTATGTAATACTCTTTCCGTTCCAAAATAAATAATTTTTTTATAATTATTTTACCTATATTAAGAATTTACCTTTAAATATTAATTAGTAATGAAATAAACTATATTAATTTTTATTATCTCTTCACATAATCACTCCTAACACATACTCCAACATTATTTACTCCAAGGGCACACTACTAAAAATACGACAAAAACCGACCAAGAAAAACCGATCAACTTTGGTCGGTTAAAAAACCGGCCAAACTTTGGTCGGTTTTTCAAAATATTTTTTTTTTAACTTTTTTTTATTTACGAAACCGACCAACTTTGGTCGGTTTTCTTTGGCGCAAAAATGCGGTAATCTATTTTTGAGTCCCGCAAAATTTATTTTTCAAGAAACCGACCAACTTTAGTCGGTTTTTCAATTAAAATAAATAAAAATTAATATTAAAAAAACGACCAAAATTGGTCGGTTAATTCGACCGGTCATTTTAAAAAACCGACCAACTTTGGTCGGTAATTTTATTTTTTAACAAAACGACCAACTTTGGTCTGTTATTTTCGTGCGAAAATACAATTAAAGAGTATAAATAAGAAAAAAGACAGTCTTAAAAAAAAGACATCAATAGTCTAGTGGTAGAATAGTATCCTGCCACAGTACAGACCCCGGTTCGATTTCCAGACGGTGAATATTTAGATTACATAATTAAAATACCGACCAAATTTGGTCGGTTTTGCAATATTTTTTTTGAATTTAATTGACCGACCAACGTTGGTCGGTAATTTTCGATCAACTTTGGTCGGTATTCCTTTCCGACTGTCAAAATAACGTCCACACGTAAATGGTCGCGTTTTGGTCGGTAATTGGTATTACCGACCAACTTTGGTCGGTTTTTAGCGGATTTCTCGTAGTGGTAATGCAGGAAAAAAAATAATTAAGTCATTCTTGAAATTTGGAAAAAATCTCTTATTTTGAACCACGAAAAAAGTCAAAAAATCACTTATTGTGGACCGGAGAGAATATTTGTCAAACTTTGGGTCTAATATTAACTATTATTAGCAAATAATCTCGTTCTTTCCTCGATCCCTAACGGAGCCCAACATAAGGGTATTCTTAAATCACAGTCATAAGTGGATGTGTAAATTTGGATATTGCTTTTCGAAGATTTTTTTTTTGTTATAGTTTCTTATCCGGGGTTCGGTATCAGCATTAGATTCCAACTAAATCTGGATTCATGCCAGGTAGGGCTCCATTCGAGGAATAGTGCTCACTACCAAGGATTTTTCATACTCATGACTCAAACTCGAAACTTTTGGTTAAGGAAAGAACAGTCACACCCACTGCACCACATCCCCACATCCGTTGGTGGTAGAATTTGGATATATACATGCATGAAGTCTCCTATTTCAAGTTGGAGTTTCGTTAATGACAAGGACAAATACTAGATAATTTGCTAATATTAAAAGTACGAGTGAACAAAAAATGTTACGAATAGCGAAATTACGTAACTTCTAAAGAACAATGCCGAGATATAGCCATTAGTATGTTGACTGTTTAAAAGTTCAACTCAAACATCAAATAAAGAAATAAATGAAGTATGATTGAAAATTATTTCTTAATTAGGTGGATTGGGCACAAATAGCCGGTCATATTCATTATTCTTTTCTTAGCCATATACAAAGATTATACATTAATCATACATAATTATATACATATAATACATAAAGTATGCACATATTATACCTTCACCGGCTATTTTTAGTTTAAGTGGTTGGATGACCGGCTATTTGGGTTAGTTCTTCTATATTCAACCCCAAATAACATTTACACACCTAGTTCTAGGCCCAATGGCCCAATAACATTTATGTTCGGGGGAGGTACACAAACAACCATTCTAAAGACTGCTATTTAGAGATTGGTCAATACTTATCTTGTCATGATAATTCGAAATAAAATATTAATCAAGACAATTTAGGATCCTGAAAATTGAACTGAAAAATTAAAATTCAGGACATATTGGCTAATTTCTATAGCGTCCCTTTAGAGTGGCTATATGGTGTCATTTGTGTAGAGGACCAAAATGTTCTCTCCTCCTCCTCCAGGGATTTGAATTAAGGGGTAAAAATATATTTAAATAAATAAATTACAATTAGATATGAAGATTGATACATATATTAATCTAATCATAATGGACACATAATTTAATTTAATCTATTTCTTGAGTCAAACTATTTTAGAACCATTAACGCAAATGCAATAAAAAAAAGTCGATTATTATACAACAGACTTGTAACGACCGACTTGTCGTTTTGAGAATCTGCACTTCGCTCGGTGTTATGAGAGTTTGAGTATCTCTGCATGATGTATTATGACTCGCGTAAATCGTCGGTGTTGGTTTTCGAGTCTTCCGGAATAAATTAGGGAGAATGAACTTCAAGATTTAAGTTCTAAATAGGGAGAGTTGACCAAGTTTGACTTTTTACCATTTGACCTCGGAATGGAGTTTCGTCAGTTCCGTTAACTCCGTTGGGTGACATTGGACTTGGGAACGCGTCCGGATTATAAATTGAAGGTCCGTAGTTGAATTAGTCTTTAAATGACGAAAGCTAAATTTTGAGAAGTTTGATCGGGAGTGAGCTTTTTGATATCGGGGTCAAACGTGTTGCTTGGGATATGATAAAGGTATTGAGACACTGGTCATGAAAGAGTACGGGGAAAAAAAGAATCATGGACATCAGTATAAGTAATAAGGGATTTTGAAGTAAATCCTTATGTCGGATTTGCCGAGCCGCTTTTCGAGACTGGAGATGGAGAATTTGTTATTATTGTAACCAGAGATCAAGTTGTTATGTACAATTCTAAGGATGATAGTGTTCTGCAATTTCATTATCGCACACAAACCGATTGTATATCTGCCAAGACATATGTTTAAAGCTTGATGTCGCCTCAGGAGTACTACTGGTGTGATAAGCAACACAAAACGTTTGGGGAATTCAAACGCTACCACGTCGTCATCGGATAGTTTGAGTCGAGCGAAGGCAAATTGATAGAGGAAAAGGATAAGTTGAATGTTGAGTTACCTGAATCGAGGTAAGGATTTTGGACGTTATAACTCGATTATATATGATTAAGGATCAGATTATCAGTGTTTAGTTTATGAAAATCAGTGGAAAAAAAAATTGAGTTTAGAGCTTGAGATTAAGAGACTTTTAGGGGCGATTTGAGGGGTCAAACGGACTCCGATTTCAGAGTTCTTTATATGTACAGACTCGTGAGATGACGATGAACATTTTGGTATAAAGTTTGTCGAGTTCCGAGATATGGGCCCGGGGGTCAGGTTTTGTGCATAAAGTTGAGATTTTTCGATTGGGATTCAATCCTTTAGCATATTTTGATGTTATGAATCTGAATTTTATAGATTTGGAGCACTCAGAAGTATATTCGAGGGGCAAGCGCGTTGCGGAATAGCTTTTCGGGCTAGTTTGGGGTAAGTAATGAGGGTATGAAACTCCGGACTTTACATCCTTTCACGGGTTTTGGAGTGATGCATACACTGGATGACGAGTGTGGGGCGTGCACGAATTGGAAATCTGAAAATTTGTTCCTTTTGAGGCAACTATTGAGTTGCGAAACCACTTTTAAAGCATATGTTCTATAGTATTACTATGTTTTGATATATTTGGAATGTAAGCCATGTTTGGGGCCTAGTGCCGATCTGTTTAACCCCTTGGGAGTTATTTTCCTGATATTCCTCACTTAGAGAATTATGATCTTACACTCAGTCTTTCTTGATAAATTGTTTTGACACTCTGAGTTTACTAATATTATTGCTTGAAATGAAATACTATTTTGGGTCGAGAACCCCGTTTAAATATTGCCCGAGTGGCATGTTGAGAGTGTCTGACTGAGTGAGGCCGATAGCCTATATTGTGAGGATATTGATTATATGAGTGAGGCCGAGAGCCTATAATGTGAGGATATTGATGATATGAGAGAGGCCGAGTGCCTGAGTGATGATTGCCATGATTTGGTAGCACTTGGGCTGAAGGAGCCCCTCCGGAGTCTGTACACCCCCAGTGAGTGCAGGTACCTACTGAGTGCGAGTGCCGAGTGACGTGTGATTGGGAGGTATGAGTGACTGTGAGGTGCTGAGTGACTGTTACTAAGTGATGGTGAGGTGCTGAGATAATATTAATGAGTGATGATTATGGCCCGAGGGGAAGTCTTATGATGATATTTTACTGAGTTTTGATCATGATTCACTTCATTTTTCATACTGATATTTTCGGGAGTTTTACTGAGAAATATTTGAAAAAATATACTTGTTTCAAAGGATTTATTTTACGGAAACTGGTTTTCGAACTTATGTACACTTTATTGAATCTTGGCACTTTACTGTTTTGTGGATTGGTGTATATATTGCTGTGTGTTTCTTATTCTCAGACTGATTTATTTTCATTACTATTGAGTTGGCGTACTCATCATTACTCCCTGTACCTCTGTGTATAGATCCAGGTACGGGTTCGGAGCAGTAATCACCTGAGTTCGTACGACATCAGTTTTGGGATTTCGAAGTAGCTGTCCAGCGTCCACAGATTCTCCATTTTCTTTCCTTTATTAGTATTAGTATTTTATTCCTAGAAATGGTTTACGGCATTAGCAGAGTTAGTTTTATTCTTAGATGCTCGTGATCGGTTGACTCCAGTTTCTGGGGAATATGTTTAGACAGTAGATTATTTTATATTTGCTTAAAGACTTAGAAAATTTCTATACTTGTTATGCTGGTATTTAATGATATTGAGAAATTATATTAAACAAATGTACAATTATGTGATGATTGGCTAGTCTAGTTCCACGATAGGCGCCATCACGACCTGTTAGGATTTGGGATCGTGACAAGACTCTTGACTAATGAAATTTAAATTATAATTCTCAATCAATTAATGACAATATACAACAGCCTCCTGTAGTATTCATCATAGAAAACTACAAAAATCATAACTTAAAATAATAATATAAAAAAAAACAAGTAGTAAAATCCCAAAATACAAGATATGTGAAACCTTATACATAATGAACAAGTTATAATTTTCCTATATTGTTATTGAAGCTTGCATTCAGGAGCAAGTCCTTTAGGAAACCTCCATTTATCGTTACAATAATCATAAATCATATGTTTTTTCTGTAAAATTTTCATTTTTGCTCGACTTCTTCGATCCAATTCGTGTGTTAGCCACGCGTTGTTATCAAAAGGATGAGAGTTGATATTGCACGACGACGAACTAGTTAATCTTGAATAAATGCAAGCTTCATAAGTAAAATTTTTGTAAGAAGCAATAAAAGGTGCTAATTTCCAATTAGTTTTAACACGACCACCTTGTGTTGCCCAATCATCTGCATTCCATAGACTTGAGTATAGTCTCATTGGTTGGTCTTTTAGAAATGGAACACCAATTTTTTCTGCATTTTTGAATTCTCTAATTGGTGTACCATCAACATAGAATCTACATTAAAAAGAAAATAAGTAGAATAAATGAGAAAAAATCACATTAAAGAATCTTGGAAATTAAGTTACTAGCTAATTGCAATTTAATTGGCCTAAGTAACAAAAAAAGGGAGTCAAGATTCTAAAGCAAAGTACTCCACATATTCAAGATATATTTGAGAAGTTTCTTTTTCAAAAGTATTTTTTTAGAAAAGTAATTTCACAGCTTGTTTGACCAAGCTTCTTTTCCGCCCAAAAGTACCTTTTTTTTCCCCGTCAAAAATGCTTTTTTCCCAAAATTAAGGTGTTTGACCAAGTTTTTTTGAAGAAAAGAGTGCTTTAGAGTAGAAGCAGAAGAAGTTTTGGAAAAACGGAAAAAAGTAGTTTGTCTTTTGAGAAACATACACTTAGAAACACTCTGTAAAAGCTTGGTCAAACACTAATTGTTGCTCAAAAGTGCTTTTCAAATTAATTAGCCAAACACAAACTACTTTTTTGAAAATCATTTCTCAGAATAAGCAGATTTTAGAAGTTTGGCCAAACATGCTATTAGTGAGAAACAATTTGTGTTTGACGAATTAATTTGAAAAAATACTTTTGAGCAGCAATTAGTGTTTGACCAAGCTCTTAAAAAGCGTTTCTAAATATAATTTTTTCAAAAGTAATTTAAAAAAAAAGTGTTTGGGAAAAGAAGCTACTTTTTTCTGCTTTTCAAATTCATGCTTTTACTCATAATCATTTTTTTTCCCTTTCACTTTTAACCAAAAAAAAATAAAAATTGGCCAAACAGAAATCAGTAGCAAAAAAGTTACTGATAATAACTTACATTATACATTTTGGATTCCAAAGGATTGAATAGGTGTGGTAATCTGCAGTAGGATCAAACCACAAGAAAAATTGTTGTTCTCTATTGCCTTGGCCTAGACTGAAAATATTAGTATGAAGAGTATAAGGATTTCCTGTGGAATTTCCCAAGAATTCAAAATCTATTTCATCATGCTTGTTGCCTTGTGATGATAGCTGCAACAAAGACAAAAAGAATAAAAATACTAAGGTGACATTATTCATAAAATATTTTTGTTAATTTTCTTTTGAATTTCTTTTCAACCAATTAAACATTACGGTAGAGAGCAACAACAACAACAAATCCAGTGTAATCTCATTAGTGGGGTCTGAAGAGGATAGTGAGATAGGCACATAAGCGGATCTTGAATTTAATGTTTATGGGTTCCTGCAACGACCTCGTATAAATTTTCAATAGTAACTGAGTTCACATCAAACATTCATAGATATTTAGTGAATTTTTCGAACACATTTATACTGTTTGGACAAAAGCTACTGGGTTCATGTAAACCAGTAGGCCCAAGGACGGATCTATGTGAACCCCCAAACTTCAGTGTATATATGTAAATATGTATAAGAAATAGTATATATATTTAAAGTGTCACCCACAGAACAAAAGTCGACAAGGTGCCAGTGGCAAAGGTCCATCTTTTCCTTCTAGTTGGCACCCGGAACCCCCAAATCCTGGATTCGCCTTTGCGCAGGCCGCAAGGTAGATCCACCCCTGGATAAACACAAGCTTATCCCTATCTTGTATGCAGATTGAGAGACTATTTCCGATAAACCCTCAGCTCAAAGTACGCATACATAATCACAACAGTATAACGAAAGAAATGCAGTAAAAACATTATATTAGAGAGCACTTACGTAAAAAGTAGTAACAGTGCCAGCTGAATTTCCAGGGACGAGCTTAATTTGCATATCAATTTTGGCAAAGAGATATTCTTTCTTGGACTGAAATCCTGATCCAGATTGCTTGTCTAAGGAGAGTGTTAAAAGTTCTCCATTTTCATGTATTTTTCCTCTATCGTCTCCCCATGATAATATAAAATGCCGGTGAAATGTACCATTTACTAATACTACAGGTATACTGCATATATACATAATTCACCAAAATTAATTTAGTTGCTTGCCATAGTAAAAGGACAAATAGAAACAAAAGACTATCAGGTCACATAAAAATAAAAGGACAGTTCGATACACTAAGTATCCAGCGTTCATGCACGATCGTGAGATAGTGGCGGAGCCACATGCACTTAAAGGGTGTCAACTGGCACTTCTTTGTCCGAAAAATTACATTTTGTAATTAGGTATATAAAATATGTATATATATACTATGTACTGAAACTCCTTGATTTTTTATTTATTTATATTTTGACCCTCCTTGATAAAAATCCTGGCTACGCCACTATCCGGGGAAATACTGCACCCCTAAGAGTGTGACTTATAGGTCATAAGTTCGAGCTTTGATCAACCACTAATACTTGCATTAGGGCATATGACCTATCGGGTCACTTAAAAATAACTATAGGTAATTCTCTGTAAAATGTCAGTTAGTAACCCGAAAACAAAACGTGCTATATCATATTAAGATACACTTATGATGTAGAATTACTTTACATTATCGGTGTATATAAGTTAAATCTTTTGATTTATTCTAGTTTTTCGATGACTAACTCATTAGTGTAAAATTTATTATATATGGCAGAGCATTCTCACATATTATTTTGTTAACAACTATTATTAATTAAGTAATGGAAAAATTAATAATAACCTTTCTTCTAGTGTTTACTATTAGTACTTTACAGCTGCAATTTATTTCATAGCTTTTAGAAAAAAAGGTTCACATACTAGTCAATATTGGGAATGTGAAAATAAGGTCCAATTAAATATTGTAAGAAAATAAAAATAAAAATAAAAATAAAATAAATAAAAAATAGGAAGAAGGAAAGAATTTGTATACCTGTCATCAGTTTCTTGGGATTTAGACTTCACTAAGATATGATTAGGAGTGTTCTCCAGGTTGCGACGTGCTGAACTAAACGTCTGAGATATGATAACATCTATCTGCTCATGTAATTAATTCCACAAATTAAACATAGATTAATTTTTAACTCTTGAGAATAAAAAAAAAATGACAAGACTCGTGGCGGAGCTACAATTTGACCAAGATCTTAATTTGTGTTAACAAATTCACTTAGTATATAATAACTGATCTGAAACCCAATTATTTGTCGGGTTGCCCAGTTGGTCTGAAGGGTGGTCATCCATATGGATGACTTGGGATCTGATCTCCCAAGGGCGGATCCACTCTTGGCGAAGCGGTTGTCACGCGACACCGCTTCGTCGAATTTTTTTACTAAATATATGTATTAATACTGTGAGTAAACAGATAAGTAGGAAAAATTAACACCACTTGACATAAATTGTCTCTTGGTGCACCTGCTATGTGCTTGATTTTGCTCGAAAAGTAATATGGTTAAAACTTGTGATGAATTAGAATTGAACCCGTGACCTTTTCTAACTTGAAACTCAACAAACTAATAGACTAAGAATATTCCTGTACTTCTATAAATTTTGACACCGCTTGCAAAAATTCCGACGTACACCCTGGGATCCCCCTCAATGCCTTCTGGGTCGAGCCTGTCGCACGGTACTTGCCTAGTGTGATTTACATCCCCTGTGTGGTTTGCAGGCTATTACACATGGGAGGTTTACCCAGTGCGCACAAAGTGCTCACCACAGAGTGCTCATCTCAAGGGCAGAGACCGTGACAGAAGTTGTAGCGGTTGTGAGTTTCCCTCTCTTACCGAAGAGAGTAATTCAGAATTCATAAACTCAAAATCCCAACTATGCACATGACAATGCAATTATGCCAGAGGCAGGGGCGGAGCTAAAGCTTCGATAACGGGTTCGGCCGAACCCAATATCTTTAGTGTAAATCCTATTTTTGTCTTAAGAAATTCTTTGAATAAGTAGAAATTCTTGTTTTAGAACCCAGTAATATAAAAATGCTAGAACCCTGAATGCAATACCTTCATATCCTGACTCCGCCTCTAGCCAGAGGGAGATAGAGATAGGAGACAGTGAAATCATATCCCTAGTTTTAAGCATAATCTTCATCTATTGGGATCTTTATTTTCAAAGGATAAAAAAGAAGAAGAGGAAATGAGATGTGTGTTTTATAATCGAAAAGAAAACATGATTCGGACATCGATAAAATTGAAACGATTATAAAAAAAACACAATGATAAAATATACGCTTTACAAAATCGTAAAAAAAAACAAAATCAAATTATCATATCGAATTTAATTTTCATGTCAATGCGAGTTAAAGATGCAAATGAAGGATGATTATACAATATTTAAGAAGATAATTAGAGAAATAATTAAGAATATTAATTAAAATTCTTACCTTAAAGACAAAAAGGGCAGCAACAAAGAGCAATACAATGTATGGAAGAGAAGATCTGGACCTAGATGAAGAAGATGAAAACCTTGCCATTGAACTAATTTGATAATATGGATTCTTGAAACCTCATATTGCTTTCTTTTTGTATTACTCATAATTATTGTATACAAATGGAATTTCGGTGTTCATTCATTAATTAGTAATTTTTTTCATCGTAGTGGCTTCATATTGGCTACCAACTACGTTCCTTCCTTCTTTCTTGCTGGCTCCAATCATCATCACCTAATATTTTGTGGTCAATTCTTCGTATTTAGACTTAAAATACAGTCTGTTTGAATTTCGAGAGTCAAATAAATTATACGTTAATTTTAATTTTTTTATATATTTTAAATTATTAATTATTGTATCTTATAAATTTTTTTACGTAGTTTTTAAATATACAAATCTTATTTAAAAAAAATTAACTTTTTTATGGCTAAATGCATGATCAAAATTAAAAGGTTTAAATGTGGAAAAGTTAAAAGGTATAAATTGGAATAAAGGGAATAGCATCTTCTTTTGTGCTTTAATAATTTGGTTTCATTTCTTTATTATTCTTTTCTCTACAATATGGAATAGACATGCTAGTTGTGATTTACAATAATTAATTGCACCGTATTTCTTTTTCTTTTTTTTCTTTTTTTTTATTTTCTTGTTTTGTTATTGTCGGTGAGTGTGAGAGCTCAACCTCTTTATTTTATCACTTTAACTTTAACAGGCTGAATATCATTTTATAATCGTATTAGACTTTAAAATAGTTCTCTCTCTCACTCATACACACACACACGTTGAAAAAGTTTAAAGGAATTTTTACATAAATAGTTCGTCATATTCATCGTTTACTTTTTCTAACCATATACATAGATTATACATTGATTATACATAATTATATACATATAATACTTAAATTGTCCATATATTATACCTTTACCTACTATTTTTAGTTTAAGCAGTTTGATTGACGGCTATTTAGGTTAATTCTTCAAGTTTAAAACGTCTAAGTTAGAAACTAAAAATGGAAATTGGTGCTGCAAATTATATAGATCTTTGTTTGGGAATTGTTTGCACCGAGTAACCTTTTCTGAGGCCAATCTTTAAATTCTATCTGCCTTTAAATGTAGTTTGGTGATTTCTTTTTCTTTTTTCAGATAAATGTAATCCATTAAGCTAAGAATGGACACAATTTAAAGAGGGACCAAGAAAAGGCCATATTTGCAAAACTGCCCTTTGTTTGAAAGTCTGATAAGTCTTTAACCTTTAGTCCAATTCGAACCAAACACTTCTATTCGTTTTTGGGTATTATCACTTTTAGCCCGCACCAGAAACTAATTACATCTGCTAGCCGAAAAAGTGTATAAAACTTGTATAATATATATATATATATATATATATATATATATATATATATATAATACAAATATTATACATTTTTTTGACTATTATTCTTACGGCGGCTATACAGTTTCATTTTTTAGACCAGATAATCAATTGAGACAGCTTGTGGATGTTCATTCTATTTTCTGTTACAACAAAATGTTTTGAGATGAACTCATATCTTGTTAAAAAATGAATATGATCGAAGATCTTCAAACAAATTAGTACTTTTAAAGTATTAATCAATTAAAATCTCCAAAATCAGTTTGGCCCTCCAGTGCATCAGCCAAGTTTGCACTACTTATCTAAAAATATAATGGGAGTGTAGTGTACGGAAACCTTACCCCGACATCAAAAAGGTAGAAAGGGAAAATAAGATAAGGAAAGACGACTAAGGAGAAACTGACCTATATTTTACCAGTTAGAAACAAATATGGGCCAATGCAAACAACAACAAACAACAACATATCGAGTGTTGTCCTACAAGTGGGGTCTGAGGAGGGTAGAGTATACGCAGTTCTTACCTCTATCTTTATGAAGATAAAATGGTTATTTCCGATAGACGCTCGACTCAGGAAAAATATAGGCCAGTGCAATAAACAAATATATAAACAAACATATATTAGCGACAGGTAAACGTTCTATAACAATATATACATAGTGGAAAGTAGAGTACTGCATATGACCTAAAACATAAACGTAAACAATAGAATTAATTATCAAAGTAATATGAATGTAGATAATATATAGATGCATCAAGAGTCAGCACTAGATATAACATACATAATTAATATCAAGAGTCAGAGTGTAAAAACGAAAAGCATCCTTAATAATTTATATTAACTACCCACTAATATAATTCCTAAAATCTAGATCTAACTAATATATACGAATACTATATAAGTCTACTAGTAAAATCCATTAAAATCTAATCGTGTGTACCACATGTTAGTAAACCCTATTTTCCAGAAATACTGCTTGTCTTTGATTTCTGTTTGAGCCGAGGGTCGCAGGGGTAAGGTCTGCGTACACACTACACTCTCTAGACCCCACGTATGAGATTATACTGGATTGTTGTTGTTGTTGTTAGTGCTTGTCGTCTTTGATTGACTACTCTCACCATTCACCAAATTCTTCATGTTATATTCTGGTAAATACATAGTAGAATTCTCCATCTCACAATTCACAAGATACTGGTCAATGTAGTCACCACTGCCCAAGTTTTCATTTTCCATATACTCATAATCTTGCCCTATATAGCCACCAATACATGAACTAAAGCAAGGAATATCACCAAATCCTTTGCTTTTCATATCTTGTTCCATTAAATTGCTACTACCCATCATAGATGAGATTGGTTCAATCTTCATAGGTGAAGGTGGGTAATGAAATTTATCGTATGTCACAAAACCTTCGTTGAATCCTTGTACATAATTTTGGTAGTCATACTCATATGCACTACTTGTTGTTGACCATGTCATGTCAAAATATCTAGTGGGAACTTGTGGGTGAATTATCGGTACGCGGCGATTGGAATGTGCTGTGTCCTGGATAGTACAATTTATGGAGTCGTGTCTGGTAGAGTCTTGACCTGCTGTTTCGAAAGTAGTATTACCAAAATCATTGCTTAAATTTCCATCAGAGGACTCACCAATTTCCACATCATCATTATTGAAGTCTTGATCAGAATCATTACTATTTCCTCTTCCTGCCTTAGTTTCATATGCATCCCTAATTCTCTTTCTTTGAGTGAACAAGGTGTTATCCCCATCTGATTTCTTGTAGATCCTGCACAATACCCATTCATCCAACTACAAAATTTGAAGGAAAAAAAAAAGAAAAAGAAAAGGAAACAAGTGACATAACAATGTTAATTAGGATACAAAACAATTTATAAGAAAAAAAAAAGAAATCAAAAACTTTTAAGCAAAAAAAAGTCAAAATAAGAAAACAATGAAATAATAAAGATAGAATTTAAGTGTTATGAATCAGATCTCTATATAACAATCATTCACTATAAAAGTTAAGTTTTTCTCGAAACCATTTTTATATTAAGTTATAATATATGTTCTCTATAACAACACTTCACTATAGAACAAAAAAATCGAAACAAACGAAACTGTTATACAAAAGTTTGACCGTAGTATTATTTTTCATATCAAGCATGATATGATGAGTTAAAAAAAGAAAGTAATAACTTGCCATAGCTGATTAAATTGAATTGATACCTATATCAGTGTATATTACTTAAATAACTCTATATAAGTACGAAAACCAAAGCATTGGAGAACTTTTAGTTTAACAATAAAAGTTTAGATTAGGACATTTTTAATACTCTTTTCGGTCCACAATAAGTGATTTTTTGATCTTTTCTTTGTGGTTCAAAATAAGTAATTTTTCCAGATTTTAAGAATGAACTAATTATTTTTTTCTTACATTATCCTTGGAGTAAATAATATTAGAGTATCTATTAGGAGTGTTTAAGTGAAGAGATAATAAAGGTTAATATGTTCAATTTCATTGTTAATTAATGTTAAAAGGTGAATTTATTAATATGTCTGAAAACAACAAAAAAAATCACTTATTTTGGACCGGAGGGAGTCTATGTTGCGCAGACTCTCCAAAATACTGCCGCACCTGTGTCGGATTATTCAAAAATACACGCACCCGACAATATTTTCGGAGAGTCCGAGCAACATAGGAGGGAGTAACATTTTTAATAAACCAAATAATAAGATTAGGACAAATATAGAAAGTAAGAAAATATAGTTACCTTCCAGTCATTAATGTCTCTTTCAGCTAAATTTGGAATGTCAGGGACTCTATACTCATGCATAATCCAATTAGTCTTTTCTCCTTTTGGAGGTTTACCAATGTAGTAAACTAAAGACTTTTTTAATCCAATTATCACTTTTTTATTATCCTTTATTTTTTTATCAGCTCCAGTAGCTTTCCAATATCCATCACCTGCAGCTCTATTTGGTCTGTTTCCATTTCTGTACTTACGATCTCTTGGTGTTAACACATACCATTCTTTTTCTTCAGTAGTAGGCTTAACATGTGCTGCAAAAAAGATTGAAATAAAAAAGGATTTAGTGAAAAAATTTCCCGACAAAGAGTATTTAATATATGTTATATATCTCTAAAACTAATATTTTACCTATATACACGGTTGTCGACGACCGTGTGGCTTCATCACGGTGCACTAATTACGCTATCAATATAGTTTAAGCTGTTGTAATAGATCATAGATTTATTTTTCAGGTTACGCTATCAGTAGATTTTAACTTGTTGTAACAGATAACAAACTTATTTTATAGGTTACTAATTCCATTTTTTTGGACGGTTATTTATAGTTATTATTTTAGTGATCTGATAAGTCTAACATCTGTATATATAAGTTAAACTCATTATATTAACATGTCTCCAAGTAATGTAACACTCAATTTTCTTAGTTTTAGATGCGAGTTATTTAACTTTTAGTACTATATATACTGTCAACATAAATTAATTTCATACTATCATATCACCTAAAAGATAACTGTTGATACCGATATACCAATCGTAGTCAAAGAAAAGCAAGATAAAGGTGTTAGTTAATACAGATAGCTATATGAAAGGAAAGCTATTTTAGGGTTAAACCATCATTTAAAGAGGATTTTATTAACCCGAGATATTATGTAGAACAAACTTGATCACTTGAAAGCCTATACCCGGGGCGGAGCCACAGTGTTAGTAATGGGTTCGGCCGAACCCAGTAGCTTTTGTTCAATAATTTGGAAACTTAAAAGGTTTATAATCATGAACCCATAAGGTTCAAATTCTAGTTCCGCCTCTGCCTATACCAATGTTAGAACCCTAAACCCTAAATCAACTTACACCAATTCACAAAACCCTAAAACAAGATATTGAATATAATTAAACAATCACATGATCAGAATAAAACACACCGTATACCTATATACAAGAAGAAAAAACACATAAAAATCTTAAACCCTTAAACCCTAGTCATCTTAAACAAAAATATTAAAATAAAAATAATTTTTATACATACCAGCAATCAACTCAGGGTTGTACTTATAAATATTGATTTCATAAATCCTGTTTGGATACAAAGACAAGTTATCCAACTTCCTCTTCAGATAATACGTAACGAGCTCAGAATCCGTAGGTTTAAAACGAAAACCGGGAGGGAAACGATTGATATAAGCTTCAATTTCTTCAGCAGAAGTAATTTCACCATTTTTGTTATTGTTGCTAAGAACTGCAATAACTGGAAGCTCATTTATAGGTCTTTTATCAGTTAAATTTCCTTTAGAAATATTAGCATTGTTTGTAGGAGGAGAAGATGATGAGTGATGGTTTTCCATCGTATAGGGGACTCTCTCAAAGAAATTATGAAAACCCTATACCTTAGATTAGATGAAAGATGTCAATTAAAAGTCTAAGATTAGAGTTTTATAATTATAAAAAAAAATGGGGTTTAATGTATTTCTATTCGGAAAGGATTGGCCAGCAGTGAGTATTTTACTTCAACAAGATAACTACTTCCTTATTTATTTCCGATAAACTTTGTTGTTGATTAGATGGAATTTGGTATCCAATCTACAATCTGTTTAATTTAATGATAGAAAATTAATCAAAATATCTTTGGAATAATACGAGTAATTACCCCTTATATTTTCAAATAAACACTTTGTTTACCCTAAAATCGGATAACAATTGGATTTGTACCGGTTTTAAGGATACGTGATATAACTTGGTATAAATTAAGAGAATAGATTAATATTCAAATTAACGACAAAGAATAATTGCAAACCACACAAATCGAATAGCCTTGGCCCTCGAGTTCGATCACACCTGAACCAAGAGATGTTTCAACTGATGTATGAACAAAGTAACGAGATAATAAAAGCTAGAAAATGACTGTATATTGCTTTATATTGCCTAAATGTGATGTGTTTTACAAATGATCAGACCCCCTTTATATAGTAGGGGAGCCATACTTTTGATACAGTTCTCTATGAGGTAAGAAATCTCATGATTAGCTAATTATTCGGCTTATCTTTGATACGTGCCGAGATCTCCGATGTGATCTACGCCCGGTCGTGGATATTTCGTCCTTCTATTATTCGGCTTTGCAAATTTCCTTCGATCTCGCCTGATCTCGATTTTGTTCGGTCCCGGGGTCTCGAGCTTGACGATATAAACTAACTTGACGATATAGCCTCACACCTCGGTTCGATATGATTCGAGGTTGAACTTTAACCTATCATATTCAATCTCGATTATTCACCCGAGGGGCGAGCCCGGTTTGACTGTATACACACTTAACTCCTTACATTTTGGGCATATTACACAAATATAACTACAAAAACTGATGCAAAATGATAAATTTTAAAAGAAAAAGTTCCCTTGTTGAATGTTCCCTATGTAAGGGGCTTAATTTTTCAAATTTTTAATGTAGGGTTATATTTGCAAACGAGTTACATATTTGAAGGATTTTGATCGATTTGAAACAAATCGTCCTTTTCCGTATTTCCCAATTTCATTTAACAAAAATATTTTAAAACAAATAATATTCAGTTTAACCAACTTTATATACTTCCAAACTAATAGATAAACCTGAATCCAAAAATATCAAACATTATATAAAAATCCATATAATTTGTGCCAACTCATCTCCAAATAATCATCGTAAGGGAATAGAAATACTTACTTACGTTGGAGGGGCAAGTGCAGATATAATATTTTTAGGGATGCTATTTAGAGATTAGTCCGTATTTATTTTGTCTTGATTTTTTAAAATAAAAATCATAACTTGAAGATAATTCAGAACATTTTAGTCTTGAAAATTTAAGCTAAAAATTAAAATTCAGGACGCTGGCTAATTATTAAAGAACATGCATTTAAAGTGGCTATCTGGTGTCATTTATACTACATTGAATCCACGCATCAAGAATATAAAGGGAAAATATTACAAATAGCCAGATTTATAATTGGTGATTGAAAAATAATCATATTTTTAATAATGATCGAAATTTAATTACTTTTTTTATGTAAGGATAAATTCTGAACAAAAATATCCTTAAAAATTTGTTTCAGCATAATATGCTGGAGTTCGAATCCACCTCACCAACAAAGAAGTAGAGCGTGTGGGGATGGGGTAGAGGAAAGTTCAAAGCAAAAAGAAAACAAGAAAAAAAGTTGTGTATTGCCGGAGACAGATAGTTATAGGAAATGAAGCCATAAAAAAGCTAAGTGACAGCCCATATATTATTGTTTAATATTTAACATGAAAGTCAGTCTTTCCAAATCAACTTCATTGGAAGTTCAACTTTAGTGTATTCAGTGCCTATGTAAGTATGTATATTAGTATTGTCACGACCCCAAATTTAAATTGGCTATGATGATGTCTATTGTAGTACTAGGCTAGCCAAAATTTCTAAGAATACCATAAGGTTCCCATTTAATACATAAATTATTCTATGTTCATAATAATTTCTACTGTTAAGCATTTCAAACAATAAAATGATCAGCACGTTTAAACACAACCCCAACATTTGGAGTCAACCGTCATGAGCATCTAAGAAGTGATACAGTCTGATACAATTTCTTTACTACTACAAGTCTGAGATCTAAAACAAAAATAACAGAGTAGGAAGGAGAAAGAGTAGGCTGCGGAAGCCGGCAACTACCTCACAATCTCCGAACAATGCTCCAAATGGGGTAGCTCACAACCCAAGTCAAGAGTCCACATTTATCAAATATTTCAGAAAAAAAAACTCCAATTTTCCCGTTAAGCTTGTATAAAACATTAGTCAACATTTATCAAGAATCTCAATGTAAAGAAGAATTGAAAACAATAGTTTCATAAGAATATGAGCCACTCGGGCACAGTGTCACTCACAAATGAAACCTCTCGGCAAGATTCTCAATCACTCGTGACTCTACTCTCATAAGTCAATGCTCAAACTCATTCCTCTCACTCAACATGTACCATATAACAACCGCTGCGGCATGCAGCCTGATCCATAATAGTAAACCGCTGCAGCGTGCAGCCCCATCCATAATAGTAACCCGATGCGGCGTGCAACCCGATCCATAGTAGTAACACGCTGCGGCGTGCAGTCCGATCCATAATAGTCGACTGCGTTCACTAGGGGTGTACAGACTCCTGGAGGGGCTCCTACAGCCCAAGGGCTATATTATTGCGGCGTGCAGCCAGGCCCAATATATATATATCGTTGCGGCGTGCAACCCGATCCATATAATATCTGCTACATCGTGCAACCCGATCCATATAATATCTGCTGCGGCGTGCAACCCGATCCATAACTATCCTCACAAACTCTGCTCTCGGCCTCACTCAGTCATCCTCACAAGCCACTCAGACAACTCATCTCAACTCATGGGACTCAGCCCAAAGTACCTCTCAGTATTCTAAAATAGTGTGATAACACTGACAACAATAACAGGTATAAAGCATGACTGAGTTCATAAATGTTCTATCAAAAATAGTGTGAGAATAGTGGAAAAATACCCCTGAGGGTTAAAACAGGTTGGCACAAGGCCCCAAACATGGCATACAACCAATAATAAAGTATAAATCTAAAAAATACAGGATATCACATGGTTTCAAATCAAACATGTGGTTTAATAGTCGCTACGGGACGGACCAAATCACAATCCCTATCGGCGCACTCCCACATGCTCGTCACCTAGCATGTGTGTCACCTCATTCATGGAAACAATACGAATAACGGGGTTTCATACCCTCAGGTCTAGATTTACAATCGTTACTTACCCCAATTCCAGCAAAATCCTACTCCAAAATGTCTTTGCCCCTCGAATCGGCCTCCAATCGAGCGGAATCTAGCCACAGTTAATTCGATTCGGTCGATACTAATTATAGAAATTAATTCCATATGAAAATACTAATTTTTTCAACAAAATACGAAATTTAACTCAAAATCGCCCGTGGGGCCCACGTCTCGGAATCTTACGAAACTCACAAAATCCGACAACCCATTTAATCACGAGTCCAACCATACCAAAATTACTAAATTCCGATCACATATGACCCCTCAAATCATCAATTATAGTCTTTGAAGATTTCTACCATTTTCAACCCAATCTTTACCCATTTGAACTCAAAAATCTTCCCACAAACTTTATTTTTCTCACACCCAAGAATCACACCTTTCATGACCAACTTTTAATCCAAATTCCGAAATTTAAAACTAGGGTATGAAAACTTACCTCTTTGATGAAGGTCTTGTGATTGAGTTCTTCGATTCTTGAAGATTGATGCAAGATTGGATGATTTGAATGTTGGGTTCCTCCTTCTCTCTCTCAAATGCTCTCATATATCTCTAAAATGCTTAGAAAATCACCCCAAAATAAACCCCTAAGCCTATTTATCAAAATGGGGTCGGGTTATGAAAATAGAAAAATGAAGCCTCCAAAAACAAATCTGCGATCGCATAATGCATCGCAGAATAGGTATGTGGGTCGCAAAATGCACCGTGAAACTGGTGCCCAAAACTGGGCTACATTGGTCCATTTTGCGACCATTTTTGTGGCCGCAAATCAATTATGCGGACCGCATAATGATTTTGCGATTGCAGAATTGCCACGGGATCGCATTTTTCCAGCCTTTGGTAATTTTATCATAACTTTGTGTAGAAATATCCAATTGACGAACGGTTTGAAGCGTTAGAAACTAGACGCGAAGAACTTTAATTTTATAGGTTTTAAATCACATAAAAACGCATATATATTTATATATGCCCGTCCAAAGTGTGGTCTTGTGCATATTCATTTGGAATTTTAGTCGATCGTGTAATTGTTTTTAACTTGGCTTAAACTTAGGCCTCTCCTAAGGCCCCAAATCACTTACAATATGCCTCGTACACTAATTATCATATCCAATTGATATCCATCATATTAATAGTCCTCATCTACATCCAAAATAATATAATTAGGACACGTCGACTTCTTATTAGCGCTTAATGAAACCAAGAACTTCCAACTTCTATATATGATGCCTAAACCTATCAAATCAAGTCCGATTGACCTCAAATTTTTCACACAAGTCATAAATAACATAAAAAAGCTATGAAAAGTTTTAGAACTAAATTCCGACCCCGATATCAAAAAGTCAACCCCCCGGTCAAACTCCCAAACTCAAATTTCTTATTTTCGCCATTTCAAGCCTAATTTAGCTACGGACCTCGAATTAAATATCCGGACACACTCCTAAGACTAGAATCACCATGCGGAGCTATTGGAATTATCAAAAATCAATCCGGTCAATTAATTCAACTTAAACTTTCTTCTTGGAGACTAAGTGTCTCAATTCATTTCAAAACCTCACCGGACCCTAACCAATTACCCCGGAGAGTCATGTTACAACTGTAAAGCATGAATTTAGCAGTAAATGAGAAAACGAGGTTGTACTAGTCAAAACGACCGACCGGGTCGTTACATTCTCCACCTCTTAAACAAACGTTCGTCCTCGACGTGCCTAGAGTTGTTCCAAAAGACATGAAATCACTGTGTAACCTCACTATGCAATACACGGGGGTTATCCCACATCACCCTATCCCATATAGGTATGATAGCACTACATAACTGAAATTTCTCAATTCAGCCTAGATCGTAACCTTAGAACCAAATTACCACTCCCAAAATTATCTATAAGTTTAGAATCTCACGTCTACACAGTGAATAAGTCCGAACAAGATGTATAAAATCATATCCTTAACCCAAGATGAAATCACACGATATGCCATATGACTTAAACACTCGTAGCGATAACTTCTAATCACAACAGCTGCTCAAACAACCCAATTCCGGTAATAAACCTCTTATCAAACCAAAGTCTCATTCCAACGCTTTCGTATAATGCCAACAATGAAAGAAATATGAAAAAAATCATTCCTCAATTCAACCGGTCATAGAGTTCTTTCTTCTCCGATAGGAACTTTAGCATATTTCTAAGCCGACCTCCGATATTATCCTTCCAACATTTCAACTTTCTTAAGGCCCCAAAATTTTGCTAACTCCCAAATATTTTCAAAAATTTCGGCAGAGTGTCCTCTGCGATTGGCCTAACCACCTGCCAGAGAATCACCAAAACTAATCCTAACAACATATTAATGAACCTACGATGCAACATAACATAAAGGAAATGCCAACCGTGGCCTCACGAGCAGTATACTACCAAAGAGGGAACACCTTTAACATCAGCTATATAGTTGATACATAATTCGTATAAGGTAACTCTTAGCATTTTCATAGAACACAACATATAAATACATGGCTATTCGAATAAGTGATGGTACTTCTTCTTCATTTCCCCTTCGGCTTCCCAAGTGGCCTCTTTAAACTGTTTGTTTCGCCATAACACTTTCACGGAGCAATTTCTTTATTTCTTAACTTCCGAACCCGTCGGTCTAAAATGGACACGGACTCCACATCATTAGTCAAATTACCGTCCATCTGCACTGTACTGAAATCCAGAATATGAGATAGATCCCCGACATACTTTCGGAGCATGAATACATGGAATACTGGATGAACACCCGGTAGACTAGGCGACAATGCAAGTTCATAAGCCACCTCTCCAAATCTTCTTAAAGTATTTCAAAAGGCCTAATATATCGAGGGCTCAACTTACCTTCTTCCCAAACCACAACACACCCTTCATGGTTGAAATATTGAGCATAAACTTTTCCCCAACCATGTAAGCAACATCACGGACCTTCCGGTCGGCATAACTCTTCTATCTAGACTGCGTCGAGTGAAGCTGCTCTTGAATTAATTTAACCTTCTCTAAATCCTCCTTAACAAAATCAGTACCCAATAGCCTAGTCTCACCTGGCTCTAACCAACCCACCGGAAACCAACACTGTCTCCCATATAAAGCCTCATACGGAGCCATATGGATACTCAATTGGTAGTTGTTATTGTAAGCGAACTCTGCCAACTTTCATTAATATTGTACCAAGTCCAATATGAGATACATCACACTACATCGCGTATGATCCTGGACCTGTGGGTAAATACAACACTGGTGCCATAGTCAAAGCAATCTTTAGCTTATGAAAGGTCAACGTGCACTCATTTGACCATCTGAATGAAACACCCTTCTGGGTCAATCTGGTCTTAATAGTTGTCCATAATCAATCATAGAATCGTCAATTAACTTCATGTTAACAATAATCTTCTTTCAACCCTTCATAATACCGGTAATGAGATGTGAGGCATGAAGACCTCATAATTATTTATCCGAATTAACGAGTCACATTTAATGCCATGCAGGCGGGCACCTACCTCGTAGGTTAAAACTTGATGATTACAATACGTATTTGGCAATTTATGCACAGAGAATTTTATACAAAAATTTTCAAATAAGCCTAAGAGGCATGACTCCCTATTAGTACTATAGTACAAATTTAATTTCACAAGGGAGAATTTAAACACAAGAATTGTTTTTTATCAAAAGGATTTCGTCCTTACATAACTTCCACCGTGGCTTGTAGCCCGGTTTAAACATATCAAATCATACTAAAAAGCAAGGATCTCGTTCTCAATTATGAATCACAAGTGATGTGCACATCGTGCCAATCGAAACATTCCATTTTCTTCTTTTAAATATTTTCCATTAAACAAAATGACAACACATAATGATAGACATAACTATCTCCATAGAATCTCCCAACAGGATTATCCACATAAGTAGATTTCAAGGTTACGAAGCTCACTCGTGAGTGGAGCATATTAGGAGGACTTAAATCGATACTCAGAACCGAATCAAGTTAAGGAAATTGTTACTTTATAATAACTCGAGATCGTACTTGTAACGACACCATCTGGTGTAGCGACCTCAGCCATACCATAGAAAATATATCAACGGGTTGGGCCTCCAACTCTAGGAGCCTCACCTCCACCTCTAACATCCTGACCCTTTCCCCTGGTTGGTCGTGTAGGTGGAGTAGTAACTGTGATGGGGCACGTAGCCTGATTGCTTTGATGAAATATGGTTCTCCCAAGTCTAGGACAATTTTCTCATGATGTCCCTAGTACCACCACATTCATAACAATCCATTTGAGGGTTTGGCTGCTCATACTAAGTATGTACTAGATAACTGGAATAACCATTGTACGAAACTCGTATCGGTAGTGCATTAAAAGAACTTTCTGGAGCACCCCGAGTAATAAGAAATATCGACTGGGCTGGTCGACTGCCTGAGCCCCTGCCATAATAATTTGTAGATGCAGAGTAGAATTCACTGAATCCTTTAGGACCTCGAGACCTCTTGGTCTCCTTAGCTTCCTCTTTTCCTCATCCCGAACACATTCTAACATCTTGGCAATTTCTACCACTAGCCGAAATGCAGTATCAACCTGTAGCTCCCGAGTCGCACAATATTTCCAAGATCATAATGAGTCCTTTAATGAGTCTGTGGACTCGCTCACTGGTTGTAGGAGTATGACGGCTAACTTATTGAACCTAATGACATATTCTAATACCGTCATGGTTACCAGACACAACCGTTAAAACCCTATGTGCCACACATTGCAGAGAATCCAGGAAACAAACTCTTCCTGTCACATTCGAACAATTTGAACGCATCTCGCAATCAAATCATACTCACCCCTAGTCATCCAGTTACAAATACCACCAATAAGTACACAGATGGACATATAAGTCCCAAATTCACGTGCTTACACAATCAAATCCCAGTACTCAAGCCACGGACAAAACCCGGAATCACGTCCTCCAGACTGGCCCATCAGCAATATGCCAAAATCACATCTCACACCGCAACCATGGAACTCACAAGCCTTCAATGCACATCTGATACTGAGCGCTCACGTGCGCAGTCGAATACATGAAAGGAATTCAAAGCGTTACGCTTTTGGCTGAATAATTGGATTCGCACGACAAGAATACAAGACTGTGAGATTTTTCTAAGGGTTCTGTAGCCTCTCGAAAATAAGTACAGACGTCTCCATACCGATCTACAAGAATCTACTAAACCTCCTCATGACCGGTGAGTCCTATGTAACCTAGGCTCTAATACCAACTTATCACAACCCAAAATCTAAACTGGCCGTGATGGCGCCTATCGTGGTACTAGGCTAGCCAAAATTTCTAAGAATATCATAATGTTCCCATTTAATACATAAATTATTCTATGTTCATAATAATTTCTATTGTTAAGAATTTCAAACAATAAAAATGATCAGCATGTATAAACACAACCCCAACATCTGGAGTCAAACGTCATGAGCATCTAATAAGTGATACAGTCTGATACAATTTCTTTACTACGACAAGTCTCGGAAGTAAAGTAAAAATGACAGAGTAGGAAGGAGAAAGAGAAGGTTGCGGACGCCGGCAGCTACCTCACAATCTCCGAACAATGCTCCAAATGGGGTAGCTCACTATCGCTCTGCCCCGGTACCTGAATCTGCACACAATGTGCAGAGAGTAACGTGAGTACGCCAACTCAGTAAGTAACAACTGTAACTCAGACTTGAGTGTAGTGACGAGCATTTAAACTTTATAATTTCATAAAAATAAGTACCAATGAAGGTGAATAAATCAAGTCAAGAGTCCACATTTATCAAATATTTCACACACAAAAACTCCAGTTTTCCCGTTAAACTTGTATAAAACATTGGTCAACATTTATCAAGAGTCTTAGTGTAAAGTAGAGTGAAAACAGTAGTTTCATAAGAATATGAGCCACTCGGGCACAATCTCACTCACAAATAAAACCTCTCAGGAAAGCTTCTTAATCACTCGTGCGTCTACTCTCATAAGTCCATGCTCACACTCAGCCCTCTCACTCAACAGGTACCATATAACAACCGTTGTGGCGTGCAGCCCGATCTATAATAGTAATCCGTTGCGGCGTGCAGCCCGATCCATAATAGTAACCCGCTATGGCATGCAGCCCGATCCACAATAGTAACCCGTTGCGACGTGCAGCCCGATCCATAATAGCCGATTGCGCTCACTGGGGGTGTACAGACTTCTGGAGGGGCTCCTACAACCCAATCGCTATATCGTTGCGACATGCAGCCCGACCCAATTTATGTATCGATGCGGCGTGCATTCCGATCCATATAATATCTGCTGCGGTGTGCAACCCGTTCCATATAATATCTGCTGCAGCGTGCAGCCCGATCCATAACTATCCTCACAAACTCGGCTCTCGGCCTCACTCAGTCATCCTCACAAGCCACTCGGGCAACTCATCTCAACTCACGAGACTCAGACCAAATTACCTCTCAGTATTCTAAAATAGTGTGGTAACAATGATTACAACTACAGGTATAAAGCATGACTGAGTTCATAAATTTTCTATCAAAAATAGTGTGAGAATAGTGGAAAAATACCCCCGAGGGCCTAAACAGGTCGGCACAAGGCCCCAAACATGGCATACAACCCATAATAAAGTATAAATCTCTACAATACAGGATATCATATGGTTTCAAATCAAACACGCGACTTAATAGTCGCTACGGGGCGGACCAAGTCACAATCCCTATCGGTGCACACCCACACGCTCGTCACCTAGCATGTGCGTCACCTTATACATGGAAACAATACAAATACCAGGGTTTCATATCCTCAGGTCTAGATTTACAATCGTTACTTACCTCAATGCGAGCAAAATCCTACTCCGAAATGTCTTTGCCCCTCGAATCGGCCTCCAATCGACCAGAATCTAGCCACAGTTAATTCGATTCAGTCAATACTAATTATAGGAATTAATTCCATATGAAAATACTAATTTTTCCAACAAAATCCGAAATTTAACTCAAAATCGCTTGTGGGGCCCACGTCTCGGAATCCGACGAAACTCACAAAATCCGAAAACCCATTCAACCACGAGTCCAATCATACCAAAATTACAAAATTCCGATCACATATGACCCCTCAAATCATCAATTAAAGTCTTTGAAGATATCTACCATTTTCAACCCAATCTTTACCTATTTGAACTCAAAAGTCTTCCCACAAACCTTATTTTTCTCACACCCAAGAAGCACACCTTTCATGACCAACTTTTAATCCAAATTCCGAAATTTAAAACTAGGGTGTGAAAACTTACCTCTTTGATGAAGGTCTTGTGATTGAGTTCTTCGATTCTTGAAGATTGATGCAAGATTGGATGATTTGAATGTTGGGTTCTTCCTTCTCTCTTTCAAATGCTCTCATCTCTCTATAGAATGCTCAGAAAATCACCCCAAAATAAACCCCTAAGCCTATCTATCAAAATAGGGTCGGGTTATGAAAATAGGAAAATAAAGCCACCGAAAACAGGTATGTTATCGCATAATGCATCGCATAATAGGTGTGTGGGTCGCAAAATGCATCATGAAACTGGTGCCCAAAACTGGGCAACACTGGTCCATTTTGCGACCATTTTTGCGGCCGCAGATCAATTATGCGGACCGCATAATGATTTTGTGATCGCAGAATTGCCACGGGATCGTATTTTTTCAGCCTTTGGTAATTTGATCATAACTTTGTGTAGGAATATCCAATTGACGAACGGTTTGAAGATTTAGAAACTAGACTCAAAGAACTTTCATTTGTTAGGTTGTACGTCACTAAAACCTCATATATATTTAGATATGTCCGACCAAAGTGTGGTCTTGTGCGTATTCATTTGGAATTTTAGTCGATCGTGTAATGTTTCTAACTTGGCTTAAACTTAGGCCTCTCCAAGGCCCCAAATCACTTACAATATGCCTCGTACACTTATTATAATATCCAATTGATATTCATCATATTTATAGTCCTTATCTACATCCAAAATAATATAATTAGCACACACGACTTCTTATTAGCGCTTAATGAAACCAAGAACTTCCAACTTCTATATACGATGCCGAAACCTATCAAATCAAGCCCGATCGAGCTCAAATTTTGCACACAAGTCATAAATGACATAATAAAGCTATGAAAAGTTTTAGATCTGGATTCCGACCCCGATATCTAAAAGTCAACCCACGGTCAAACTTCCAAACTCAAATTTCTTATTTTCGCCATTTCAAGTCTAATTTAGCTACGGAACTCAAAATAAATATCCAGACACACTCCTAAGACTAAAATCACCATGCGGAGCTATTAGAATTATCAAAAATCCATTCCGGGGCCGTTTACATATTTTTCACTATCCGATCAATTAATTCAACTTAAACTTTCTTCTTGGAGAGTAAGTGTCTCAATTCATTTCAAAACCTCACGGGACATGAACCAATTACCCCGGTGAGTCATGTAACAACTGTAAAGCAGGAATTTAGCAATAAATTAGAAAACGATATTGTAGTATTTAAAACGACCGGTCGTGTCATTATATTTGCCTATTTGTACTTTCTATATATAAAGATGGAGGGTAAAAGTCAAGACTGGAAAGTGACACTATTTATTGAAACACGAAATAAAAAATTAGTATATGCATATTCAGTATGTACATCAAATTATATTAGTCTATTATTATAAAATAATAAATTAATATATATATATAATCAGGATCAATGACTTTTTGTCAGAAAAAAATTGTAGGATTATATGTTAGCTTTATTTATTAAAAAGATTGACTAACGAAGCCCTAAATTTTTGAAAAACATTTCATATGTCCAAGTGCGGCTATATATATGTGTAATAGTATTTCGTCAATTCTTTTACTCTCTCTATATATATAATAAATAAAATAAAATTTAAGTATAAATATACAAATAATATTAATTATCATTATCATAATTTATTTATTTTTTCATCATTTTTAACTATTGACATCACTTTTTTTTTCCTGGTAGTTAAACTTTCATTTACTAGGGAAATATTTACAAGTAGCTCAAAAACCCTTACAGATTGTCCTACTTTCCTATGGTTCACCCCCTCACCCCCTTTCTTATTTACACATTTTCTATCTATTACATGGATACCAATTTAGGCCATTCAGTATTCCTTCTATTTGCTTGTTGATGCGACAATACACTTCCTGTATAATCAGCTTACATATTGCCTCCTATCTTCTTGCCTTAGTCTGGAAGGTACGAGCATTTCCTTCTTGCCACACGTAATACACAGTTGCTGCTAATGGCACTTTGTATATTTCTGCAGCTGCACTCATCCTCTTGGTACACTTCTCAGCCCATTTTAGTTCCTCATCCCACCCTTGTACTGGTCTGTTGATACCCTTCCATGCTAGCATCTTATTCCATAGTGCATTTACATATGAGCACTCAAAGAACAAGTGTTGAATGCTTTCATTTTCATGTTTGCATAAGACACATTCTTGATCAACGTGCATTCTGCATCTCTGTAGTCTATCTTTTGTATATAATTTGCCATGTGCTGTCATGGTTAATACAAATATCCATCTGGAGCACCCTGCATTCTGACAGACCACTCTTTTCTAGCTCACTTTATCAAAGTTACTTCGCAACCTATGGTATATTAGCTTGACAGAACACTTGTTAATTTTTATGATATTTTCAAAGTTGAGTCCTGCCTCCATAAATGTCTTATGTGCTTTAATTATCTTGCTCACCATCTATGATGTTTGCTTCAATTGGATTTCCCATATGCTCCTTCCTTTGATGTAGTAACTATGGATCTATTGAATCCACAATTTCTTCTTTTCTTTGCATCAGTCCCAGTAATGTTTGCAAATAGCAACTTTTTTCCAGATACCTATGTTCATAATATTGAAACCTCCTGTTGACTTGGACAAACAAACTTTCTCCCATGCTAATAGAGCTTTTTTTTTGTCACATTGTTTTCCCCTGTCCATAGGAAACTCCCGCAGACTGCATCAATTAGCTTTGTTATCTTCTTAGGAAGCACAAATATTTGTGCCCAATAAGTTTGCACAGAAAACAGTACACTCTTTATCAATTGTATCCTTCCAGCATAAGACAAAAACTTAGTAGTCCATGAGGTTATTCTGCCCACTATCTTCTCAATCATTGGTTGACATTGAGCTATTGACACTCTTTTAGAACTTAGTGGGGCTCCCAGGTATCTCACTGGTAATTCTCCCTTTTGAATTCCTAGAAACTCCAGGATCTCCTCTTGTGCATCTTGTGTGACTCCTCCAAAGAATATTGAGCTCTTATTCTTATTGATCTTCAATCCAGAAGCTTTTGAGAATTCCATAAAACACTGGAATAGTAGTTGAACTGATCCCAAGTCTCCCCTGCAAAACAATAAAAGATCATTAGCAAAATCAAGTTGCAAGATTTGCATCTTTGCACACTTGGGATGGTAGTTGAAGTCTAGGTTTTGGTTGAGTGTCTTTAGTCTCCTTGTCAAATATTCCATTGCAAGAATTAATAGGAATGATGAGAGTGGATCCCCTTGTCTCAATCCTCTCCTACCTTCAGAAGGTCTTGTTAATGCACCATTGATCAAGACTATGTAGGTGACAGATTCCATACATGCCATGATCCATCTCACAAATTGTTCTGGAAAAGCCAAAGCATTAAACATCTGCTCCATGAAAGCCCACTCTATTGAGTCATAAGCTTTCTGTAAAAGTAATCAAATTTAACCACATTTTCATATAAGGATAAAATTTGAACAAAAATACCCTTAAAAATTCGAAAAAATTCCAGCGTAATATGCTAGAGTTCAAAATTTTTACATGTGAAATTCTAGCATAATGTGCTGGAGTTCCAACATAATATGCTTGAAAGTTTTTATAGAGGAGCTCCATAATCTAACATATTGTGCTGGAACTTTTCGTGTGTTAGAGTTCCAACATAATATGCGGTAAGTTTATACGTAGGAGCTCCATAATCCAGCATATTTGTCAGAACTTTTTGTGTTTAAGCAAAATAATGATTATTTTTTAATTATTTTGCAAGCGCTAGCTATTTTTCAATTATCAGTCCGAAAACTGGCCAGCCCCTGCTATTTTTTAAAATATAAATATATAGTATTTTTTTTCTTACAAAAGGTTTATTATTCAATTATTATTAAATAATATATATTCTCTTAAATCAATTTATAATAAATTAGTATAGTTATGTGCATGCTTAAAATTCAAGTAAGCTTTTTCAAAGAAGAGCTCACGAATATCGACCTCCATGCTTTTGTTTTGAAGTTCCTCTTTAGGAACAATTGAGTTGAGTTGGAAAAGAGTTACTGTGTGTCTACCTGAAACTAGAGTAGTTACGAGATTGACCGGACCTAGTAAACTTTTATTAGATTTTGTATTTGTAATAGAAAATTCATGAAATATGTATAAATACTTAATTATAAATTCAACAATTAAGATGAGCTATGGGTCAGTGATAAGTTCAGAATCCATATATATAAATTTAAATTTTAGATTCGCCTCTAAAATTTACGACAACTGTCTTTGCAGTTTTGTTTAGTCTCTAACCGAACTTGTA